>JXPH01002125.1:4123-23875 GCA_001014845.1 Mochlonyx cinctipes | reverse complement strand
ATTTTTGGACCAAACGCATGACTTTGACTTTCAGTTGAAGTAAAAAAGAAAATTAGATTTTTGAAATCTGGACACGTTAACGACTTTTTCAAAGCTGGTTTAATGACCAGATTATCAAAATTACTAAATTAGGAAGTCTCTTGATATAATAGTAGAATTTTGATTTTAGAGAAAGTTTTAGGCTGTAAAAAAAACTATTTTTTGCGTTTAAAATTACCAAATTTTCAAAGCCTTAGCCCAAAAACTCATTAATCCTCAAAATGGATCAATCTGAGTTTTTAATTATAAAAAAATTAATAGTTCAGGCGTAGAGCTTAGACAAGTGCTTACAGTAACTTCACCATGAGGCTAAACGCATCAGAATTTAACATCAATTTTCGAAAAAAAAAATTAAAAAATAGTAAATTAGGTATAGAATTTTTATTAAATAATCAGTAAAATAGTTAAAAAATTAGCGTTCCTCACCATGTTCAATCATTTTTTGTTAAAAAAATTTATTTGGAAAAAAATTATGAACGCTTGAAAAATGATGGTGCGTTTAGCCTCACTCTCCTCTACTCCGATATTATATTTTTCCCTTCTATTTCAACTCTTTCTTCCGTTTTATATATATAAGGAAATTTGACCATATCAGTAATATTATCAGTAATATTATGGGATGTAGTCTAGAGACCTACCGCATACCTGGTTTTATGTATCGGTCGAATAGAACGCTTAACATTCGGGCTACAGATAGGAACTCCCAAATCATGATCTACTTTTGTGTATGAGATCACCCTCTGGAGCTCGCTATCGAACGTTCAAAAAGCGTGGATATTTTTAAAAAGAATGCCATGTTCTCGCTCAGAGTGAATCTATTTGGTTTGAATAATTTGTGAACAGGTCTGTGTTGTCTCAGTCAGACGGCTGTATTCACCAGCACCGATTGCATAAGTGCGGGTGGTTCTCGTATGGAAAGAAAAGCTAAGCTGCCTTTTCCATGTGAGATAAGCTCATGCTGGTGCATATAGCCGAGAGTATTTGTAATAAGCTAAAGAATAAAAAACCTGAAAAGGTCAAAATATGTGATAACAGTATTTATAATTAAATATATAAATTGTTTGTTTGACGACCGAGTGGTTGAGTGGTTAGCAGGCTAGCCTCACATCCACTAGGTTCTGGGTTCGATTTCCAGTACAAACTGCTGTGTTCTATTAAATTAGAATATTGATTTTCAGTTTGTAATAAATATGTATTGTCAATATTTCTATAAATAGAACACAGTTTGTGAAATATGCATACACCTATTACCATCGACAACTATGTAACCTATGATTGTGGTGGTATATGTGTGCATGTGAGGTTAGTCAGTCTCCTTGCAACAAAAATTGAACTCGATTTGATGGGCTCAATGAACTGGTAACTCTTTAGCATAACTATTAAAGTTGTGGTGGTTCGGAATCCACTATAAGTTGTAGGTCCACTAAATACTTGGAAAGTTCTCTGAAATATGAGGACTCGCCTGGTCCCAATAGAATACCTATAAGCCTTATTATTATATAAATTGTTGATTGCAGAGGCTGTATTGTACAGAATGAATCTCTGATCTTATTCTGCATGTGAGTGGATATCCTTTATATGTTGAGTGTGATCAGCTGACTGTAGCGGCTCTGTGCAGTAAAGCCTCGGTATCATAGTTCAGTGAGAATTATCTAAAGTACTAAAACTATCCACCATTATATTGTATGGTCTAACGACTTGTAGGTAAATGGATTAGATTCAGTTTTAGTTTATTTCTGATATAAATAAGCATAATACTTTTCATTGACAATGTGGACAGTCCCACATTAAAAATGCTTATACAGACATCGATTGATAATTAAAAACAAAAAAACAATTAAAAGTATTTACAAATTTAACAATTTAAAACAGCATCACAGAAGTCATGTGTTGACGTTGACACTTAGCTTTTGAAGAATTCCAGTGCTGCAACGCGATTGCAATTGGCTATTCTGTTTTTGAAAAACTTCTCCAAAGAGCACCCCAGCAAGCTGGACTCTAGATTACCGTACAATAGAACCTCAAAGCTGGAAATTTTACGCCCCTAGATTTGAGAACCTGTTATGTACTCTATCTATCAGCCAGTCATATGCCTTCACCCCAGTAGATTTGGTGTAAGAATAGAACAAAGGACATTTTTATTTTTAGCTTCTAATTTTACGATGAATTTATCTCCAGACAGTTTTATGATATTGATGTTTTTATTCATATTAATTATTCATTACATTTAGGGAGCACTTTAGCTGCTTGCTAACACAATTCCTCAATGTCTTCATACTGCCTTTTCGTCACTTCTTTTGTTCTTTGCACATCTGGGACTACGCCGGATATAGCAACATCCTGTTGTCTTATACTATCTTTCCATGGTGAAGCATGGTCCGCTCGCTTCTTCTTTTTTGGGATTTCATGTTTTATGCGCAGTATGTGAGTAGTATGTTAACGGCCTGTTTTTGCCAATGGACTGCATTAGGTAATTATCCTTTAAATATTTGACTTAACTTTGTAATCCATTAGCTCTTTCGCCAAAAAAAAATCTAATTGTGCTAATTTGAGATTACTCGAAAAATAAATCTCCATCTGCATCTAAAATTGTTTTTCGCAATCAATCACCACGAAAAATTTGTAGAATAAAATCTCTTTTAAATTCAAAACCATAAAATAACAAATTTGCTATTTTCACTCAAAATTAATTAAAATCAGCAAAACATGGTGATCTTTTTGGCCATCTACCAAAATATTTTATATGGGATTTAATTTTTACAGCAGCAAGAAATTAGATTCAAGGAATGAATGAATGTTATAATTTTCCTACTAAAACAAAAAATGAACATAATTAGATGCAAAATTCTTTCATAACGGAAATGAAACACGGAAATTCTCGTATCTTCTTAAAAGTGAATTGAGGTGTATAGAAAAGTTCAAGGGGCGCCAATCCAATACAGCGCTCTAGAAAAATTACATATTTATGAATGAATAGAGCTTTATGCTATTATTACATGCTTCATGTAGTATGGCAATACCACACATTGATAACTTCCTTCCTTTTCCTCAAATCAAAAGTGTCCGAAAACGAGACTCCCAAACACAGAAAGCAAATCCAAACAAAACAATCTAATTATAAAGTTAAAAACGCACAAAATAATAGAAGCAGAAAAAAAATGAAAGGTGTCGATCATGATCATGATCACGGACTGGGACATGGGTCTTCATACATTTATTAATTATATTTCTTGAAAAATTATTTATGTTGGAAATTTCTAATGTTTCGCTTTAACTTGTAAAAATGAAATATAAATGTGTGTTTTTAGGAATTGTAAGTCACGGTGGTCGAGCAGAACTTTTCTTTCTTTCTTTTTTCTTTTTGGTTTGAATTTACTATCATGTGACGCCATATGGGTTTGGTAATCTGTCGAATGCATAGATATATTATACAAAGATAAGAAATGAAGTGTCATTTTGATATACCAAAGAAAAAAGCGAACATATTAGTTTTTCGATCAAAATAAACCGTTAAAATAGTGACATCGAGACTTGTAATTCTACTGGTAATGAACTTCCTTAATCTAGTATTGTTGGAAATGTAAATATTTATATTTAATAAATAATACTTTACTTACTTTTCGCCTTATCCAAATGTGATGCTGAACTGCCTCTTAGAGCATAGGCCATCAATAAAAAGTCGCAATCTCGTATCTCGGAGTGCCATTTTCAAGTCACTTACATTGTTAAACAAAGAGCTGCCTCTTGGAACTGCCCAAGCATTAGCTTTCGTCAGCGTTGAACGACGCCAGGTGTTTTTCGGTCGTCCTATTCTTCTGCTACCTTATGGGTGATTTNTTCGGGACTTTTCCAGAGAGTGTGCCCAATCCAACCAAATTTCCTCCTACGTTCCTCAAGATTGATATCCTTCTGTTTAGTTCTTTGCCACAATTCTTCATTGGTAATGCGGTGTGGCCAAAAGATACGTTAGAGTTTTTGAGGACTTGTATTTTTCGTTTTATGTCCTCTGTAACGATCCAGGTCTCACAACCATATAATTAGAGACAGTACGCATGATCTAAATATGTTGATTTTAGTTCTGGTGCTAAGAACGAAGCGCGCCATTTTACGATTAAGGACGATGGATACACCACACCCTTTTTTAATCCTGGTTTCAACATCCTTAGTTGCACCGCCGTCTTTGCTAACAATACTCCCTAGATACTGGAATTGCGTTACTCGCTCTATAAGGTTGTTGGCGAGCATTAGAGGAAGATTGGAGTCTGCATTTATGCGCATTTCTTTCGTCTTGCTAACGTTGATTTTCTGCCCAACTTTAGTAGACTCTCGTTCCAGGTCGTTCAGTTTATGTTGCATGTCCACTAGTGATGTGCGAATATCGATAAATATTGAAACGTATCTTACATATTTTTGAAAATTATATATGAACCGTATCGATATATATCAATATATATCGATATTTGCACATCACTATTGACCACTAGCTTATGTGCTAACTCACATTTATCGTCAGCAAAATCTAGTGACTCTAATCCCTCTCGCGGTATGAGGGGGTTCCAAATGCTACCTCTTGGCTTATTTTTTGTTGCTCGTACCGCCACTTCATCTAGAATGACTAGAAACAGCAGCGGCGACAACAAACAGCCTTGTCTGACACCCGAAAGCGTCTCAAAGGGTTCAGACAAGTTGGCGTCGTGAAGTACTCTTCATTAGAAACCCTCATAACTCATGCGTATTAGGTATATGATTTTATTGGGTACACCCAAGTTTTTCAATTCATCCCATATGCATTCTCTATCTAAGGAATCGAATGCTTTTTCATAATCGATGAACGGGCAGCGCATCTCAACTGATTGCTCTATGATAATTCGTAAGCTTTTGATTAGATCGATGCTGGACTTCTAGGCTCTGAAACCTGCCTTTTCAGGACAAAGCAATTCGTCTATCATTTCTACTATACGATCCAGAATTATCCTAGAAAACAATTTCATTGCGACACAAAAAATATTAATGCCGCGCCAATTGTTACAATTAGTCAAATCTCCTTTCTTCGGCAATTTGACAATAATGCCCTCTTGCCATTCCTGAGGAAATTACTCATGCTCCCAAATTTTCTGAAACAGTGTATAGAGTGTCGCCGCAACGAGGTTAATATCCACTTTAATGACCTTAGCAGTGATTTTATCTACTCCAGCTGCTCTGGCATTCTTTAAAGATCGGATGAAGGCAATGATCTCGGTTAATGTAGGTAGGCTAATTGGAAGCTGTCTCATTGCCCTCACTTCAAGTATTTCAACTCCATCTCTTTGCAGGTTTAACACTTCTGAAAAGTGCTCACTCCACCTACGCAACTGATCTTCAACATTGGTCAACAGCACCCCGTTCTTATCTTTTACTGGAACGTTCCTGCTACGTTTAGTATCTGCAATTTTCTTTGTGATATTGTATAGGTCCCACATATTATATACTGCCGCTGCGGATTCTGCTTTCTGTGCACTCTCTTGTCCATTACATTATATTGCTTCTTCGCCTCTTTACGTTCATCGTTACTTTCAGCTGAGTTTACTTCATTTTTAACACTTTCCTGCCGATCGATAAGCGACCACGTAAAAGAAGATATAAAATCTTGCTTTCGATAGTTCACTATGCCAAGCTCTTCCTCGCAGCTTTCTAAAACCGCCTTTTTAAAACCATCCCACTCCTGTTTGCTTGTGCCAATTTACCAACATGATATAGCGTTTGAAGATTCCATGTACCAAATTGAAACCTTTTACGTTTGCCAAGGGTTGTCATCGAATATCCGGTCCGGTTTTTCCTTATTGACTGTCTGGGAATAATATAGTCTCGGAAAGCATTAGGGGATTGGCCCAAAGTTTCCAAAGTTTGAAGGTGAGTCTGCCACCTGAGCCTACAAACAGGCATACTTGAAGGAAACAAAACATTTTGCACCTTAGGCTTTTGGCATTTTCGGGTTCGGGGCTTTACGCCGGCCCGACTCGGCGCGTCTTGATGTGTTCAGTAGTAACAGATCGGCAAGGCGTAAACGGCTAGTTATTATGGTATTAGTTCTCGAAGGAGCGTCGCAACACTATTATTTTTATGTTCCAGAGTTCATTACTCAGCTATTCGTGGACCCCAAACAAAACATCAATGCCACTCTTGAAATCGCGTACAAAATTTAGGAACATGACATCAAAATTTGTTCATACAATTAAGCAATGTATGGAACCTCCTCGCACTTATCAGCTTTCCGATAACAATTTTGCCTCTAAAAGTAAAGTGATATCGTCATCCAAATATTTAGCTAATGATAATCAGTATTTTGCAGCAGTTTGAGCCAACAACAAGTGAAGATTTTGCTTTAAATAATATGGAATAAATATTTTAATAATGAAGTGAATTAAAAAAAAAGAGAAGAAAAGAAAATAAATAAATTATTGTTTGGTTAAAAAGAAATGTGCAACAATTTTGGATGTGTTAAAATTGTAAGCTGATAATAATGAATGTAGGACAACATAGTGGCCCCGGCCCGCCACTTAACCGTGTTGGCTGTTCGGATCGTTCAGTCACCGGTCCATCATGTAGAGCATTAAGGACAGCCGTGTCGGCGCTTTACTGCGTCGACGATTTCATCAGGGAGAAAATTGGTGCCGGATTCTTTTCGGAGGTTTATAAGGTAAGCGCATTTTTTTCTCATTTAAATTATAATAAACTTTTTCTTATCTTATCAGAGCGTTCATAGATTATCGTTTTTTATATATTTTAACTTGCTTGCACGTTCACAGCAAAAACATACCTGATTATATTGTATGTATTTGTATACTTGAGGAGGAAAAGTAGAAGAGTGGTGGAATTGATGTTGTGTTTTTCCATCGAAATGAAAGATTTACATGTGATACTGATTCTTATCTTCACAGCACAATTAAACATTGTTTGGCCATGTATGTCATGTTTTAATCAAACAATCGTGTTTTAATGCCGTATAATTGATATCGATATTAAATCGAATCGCTTGGATATGAAAAATATTTTTATTATGTTGAATTGAAGTGCGAGAAAAGATGATGATAATTGAAAGAGACGCCTATGGGCATATTAATTCGAGAAAAAAATTCTTGTCGTGACCGTAGATGCTAAACTAAATTGTATCATATTCATGACGTATTTTCTCTTTAAAAACATTTTAATTAAGATGCTAATTTTGATGAATAAATCTTTGAATGTGACCTTGATCGTGAAAAATTGAAATTCTACATCGTCAAAATTACATAAATTTATATAAAAAACGTAAAACGTCGATTGAATAATTTATATATATTCTAAATCTTAGTTTTGCTACAAATTTTTATAAATTGGTGCAGTATGGTTGTTCTTTCAGATTATTAGCGCTATTATAATTTTAAATTTATTTTTTACTTATCTTGAATATTTGTTCATTTTATCAATTTGGAAAAACAATTAAAACAAATAAGTTTTTAAATTTTTGCGAATAGATAAACGTTGGTTTCCTACGTGAATTAGGCAGCTTTTCTTTCATATTTAATGTATATTTTGTGATAGGAACTGAGTTTAGTCTTCGTGTAAATTTTGAAGAGCATTGGAAAANCACAAAGTAGATTGTGCAGCTTTTCATCATATTTAATGTATATTTTGTGATAGGAACTGAGTTTAGTCTTCGTGTAAATTTTGAAGAGCATTGGAAAAGTATTTAGAGAGTTATTCAAGAAAGTCTGGTAATTGGCGGCAACAGAAATGGATAATATTATCCCAAATTTAGCATAAGAACTGTTCTTGGGCACTTGCCATAAGCTTATATTCCTAATTTGTGCTTGATCACTAGAACACGAGAGTTCTGGAAGTGNTGGAAGTTCCTGGTACATAGGAGCCCTCAGATCCCGATGTCCCAGGCTCAAACTTTTTCAGGAACTGTTCTTGGATACTTCCCAAAAGCTCATATACCAAATTTGAGCTAATTCCAAGCACTCCACACTCCTAAAGATATTATTTTGCAATATTTTGGTGATGCCAAATATGGTAGTAAATAAAATATACTTTTATGTACTGTCTTGAAAAAAAATGTACTTAGCCCGCTGGGCCAGTACACCAATTGGTGCTGGTGCCATATGCCATTGATGCCCCAACTTAATATTTTTTAAAGTTTTTTAATGCGAAATCGTTCTAAACGAAATGTACTTTAAATGTACTACCTTAATTTTTTTTATTTGCCCCCCTCTTGGGCCATCCATATGGACATAAGTATGTTGATTAGGGTGGAGCGGATTCACGAAAATGAGAAATTCAAAAACATAGCCCCCTAAAAAGTTGCCATTTGGTCCAAGCATGATCCTTGATTTTTTATCACATTTTTTGAATTGACCGCTTCGCATCGCGGCCATTTTTACTTTGTAGTTTTTACCAAAACTAACGGTATTTTTAAGTTACCTAGCTCCTGTTCGCCCGATCATCTTAAAGTGTTCTAAGAACTTGTAATAATTTTATTTACAAACATTTTGAACCCTTGTTGACATTTATCGGACTACTAGTTCTTGAGATATTACAAATTGACCGTTAGGCTCTCAGAATATTTTGTATGAAAACACGGAAAATTGGAAAATCTATTTTACTTACTTACTTAAAATCTATTAGGACCAGAAAAATTGGTGTCCAGGAGTTTTTTGGGATGGTGAATCCAAAATTGACATCATCGGAAAAAATGACCTGTAAAAAGTGGTCAAAATGACAAAAATTAGTTCATCGGTTCCACTGGGACCGTTTTTACGGACTTAGGAGTGCCCCGTAGAAGCAAAATTTATTTTTCTAATCTTATCAATGGAACTTTTTTTTTTTTTAAATCGGAAGAAAATTTGTGAAATAAGAGCATATACCAAACTTTGACCCCTTTNAAAAAATGAAAGAAACTCAAAAGCCGGACAATTGGTGGAGTGAATCATTATTTTTGGAGAGCAAATACGGGCCCTTCTAAACCTCAGGTCTAACATCACCAATTTACATACGATTTCAAAATAGTAGAATTCCAGTAGTTTTTTTATTATGTTTTTGACATGATAAGATTTTGCTTCTACGAGGCACTCTAAGCCCCTAAAAATTTGTCCCACTGGAACCGATGAACCAATTTTTGTCATTTTGACCACTTTTTACAGGTAATTTTTTTCGATGATGTCAATTTTGGATTCATCACCCCAAAAACTCTTGGATTCCAATTTTTCTGGTCCTAATAGATTTTCCAATTTTCCGAGTTATCATACAAAATATTCTGAGAGCCAATTTGTAATATCTCAAGAACTAGTGGTCCAATAACAGTCAACAAGGACTCAAAATGTTCGTAAACAAAATTACTACAAGTTCTTAGAACACTTCAAGATGATCGGGCCAACAGGAGCTAGTGTATCTTGAAAATACCGTTATTTTTGGTGAAAACTTCAAAATTAAAATGGCTGGCGATGCGAAACGGTCAATTCAAAAAAACTGAAAAACAAGGATTATCCTTGGACCAATTGGCAACTTTTTGGTGGGCTATGTGTTTGAATTTCATCGTTTGAAAATTCTCCATACAACACCGCTCCACCCTAATGTTAATTCCTCATTCATTGCACAGGTGCCATTGTAGTATGCCTAAAAGTTGCAACCTAAGGGCTAAGTACACTTTTTTTCAAGGCACAGTCAAAGTAAATTTTATTTACTGCCATTTGAAATTATAAAATATTGCATAATAATATGTTTAGGAATGTAGATACTTTCCTGGGAATTGTCTATAAGTATAGGTGCTATAGATTCCATAGGCTTGAGTAACAAAAAAATAAAGGCAGTACATTCAAAGTACATTTTGTTTAGAGTCATTTGGCATTAAAAAATGAAAATATAAGTCAGGTCGCCAGCGGTATATGCCACCAGCGCCAATTGGTGTACTTCTCCAGGGCAACTAGTTCATTTATTTTAGGGCAGTACATTTTGTTTACTACCTTTTATAATAAAAAATATTGCAAAATATTAAGTTGGAGTGCCAGCGGCATATGCCACCAGCGCATGGTATAACTCCTCCAAAGGATAAGTACATTTTATTTCAAGGCAGTACATTAAAAGTACATTTTGAGTATATCACTATGAGAAAGTTTGGGTATCAGTACCCAAAATTAGGACACCAATGTCATTGACGTGACAAAATTCTTTGGGACTTTTTCTGAGGGTGTACTCAACCCAACAAAATTTTCTCCTACCTATCTCAAAATTAATTTTCCTTATGTTCTGTTCTTTGCCACAACTCTTCGTTGGCGTCGCCAGAAGATATGTAAAATTTTGCTATGCAAAAACTTGTATTTTTCGATTCATGTCCTCTGTGGTGAGCCTAGTCTTACAGCCGTATAACTGTACATATAGTAAGCGTGATCTAAATATCTTTATTTTAATTCTAGTGCTATGATTACAGAATATAAATCTGATGATCGTAGAAGTTCAAATTTCACTTAAAATTTTAAGGAATAAATAGCCTGCTGGTTGTTTTTAGCAGCCTCCATTCCAGTACTAATAAAGTAGATTAGCTATGAATTTGTTGTTAAACTGAATTTAAAAAACAAACATATTACACATTAACATTAATTTTATGCTGCTTAGCTTATGCTCATGTCCATACATTTAAATTGACAACAATCATTGTTTAGCTTTGCCTTTTAATTCAATAAGAGCCATACAGTCAGTGTTCAATTTCCAAACATATAAATAAAATGAATTGAAAATTAAATTTATACAAATCTTTCGAGTCACGCTCTATATGATGATAAAATGTAAAGTACGTTATTTGAATATAGGTATATCCAAATGAGAAAAATAAATGCTCATACTATGCACGGCAGAAAAAATGGCAATTTGAAGAGCAAATAGAGAAGATCAATGAATCTGATCAATGTTATTCGATTCATTCAACCCGAGCGCAACAGATTAACCTAAAGTCCAAAAGTCCCGATTTTATTTGGCTTTAAAATTATAAACATTTTAGATTTTCTTAGCTTTTCTTCTCGTCTATTTCAATAAAGATCGCAAAAATATGTCTTTTCCAATTAAGTGTTTTATTTGGCTCTGAAAGGATAAGATGAGGCGAGACGGGTACCAACACTTTTGACGGTGACATGATGAAAGCGTTGTCCGCTTGCCAAGAAAAAATTGTTTACTCGCAAAATTTTTAATTTTTTCGCGCTGAGTGGGTCGCGTTGGAAATTTTGATGCTGCATAAAATAATGATTTTTTAAAATTCCTTTGCAAATTACATGAATGAAATATCGTGGATGACTTTACATTTAAATTTAAAAATTTCTATATTTTGTTTAAACAACGAAAATTATGCGGACAGGCTAATGGTTTTCGTGTTTTTATTTTGTTTATTCAATAAACTAAACATCAGCAAAAAAAACTATTTCTGTGTAATTAAGACACATTTACAAGTGTTTATAGATCGATGACTTATTATTATGCGTAATAGGGTAATAAACCCAGTGATTTGCATAATAAAATAAATAGTATGTGAAAAAATATCCAACCAAGAAAAGCTCACAACCAATTCAAAAAACAGATTGGTTTTCCAAGTTGCTCTCAAAAAAGTTCTTACTTGGGTGGACCATCTTGGTAAACTAGTTCTAGATATCGAGTAAAAATCGATCCCTAGAGTCCACGTTCCCTCATCGGCTGGGTACTGTACATCAAAACATCTTTTCATCAGCAATTACAAAACTCAAACAAACTAAAAGGACGAGATGGTAAAAGAAGGAAGTAAGGTAAACAATTCAGGAACGTGCAAATCAGAAGGAGGAACCAGAGAAAGCCAACCATAAGCTGAGCTAATACAGTACACCTTCCGGAAGACAAAAGATGCTCGTTGGAGATGAAGTTCACTAGCTGACTATGTTCCTTAAGGAAGTGTGGTTTTGCAATTCTTCTATAACAAAAATAACAACACAAACCGCTATTGAGATTGCATATTCAATAGAAAAAAAATACAACCGTGAGAAGAACCTAGATTATCTCACTGTCTTATTATGCATTAGATTGAAGTCCCGGTAAATTGTTGTAGTGGGAATCCACTATTTAGCACCTAAAAATAGCGATTGCAGAATGATGTCCGGTAGCCAAGCAGAAAACTTAGTGTTGCAAAGCCGTTCTCATGTTTTACAAAACAAAGGAATGAGGTTGTAGCATTGGAATTGTAGCTCTGGTACATTAAAAATCGGTTCCTTTCCGATGAAACCGCATTGCATTGGGGTTGGGCTTGTTGAAGTTGTTTACTTGTTCCTCTGCTGGTTTGTATCCAATTGTATTTCAAAGGCACTTGGTACATGAGTGAGCAGAAATGAGAAGCAACGCACACTGGCAGATGCCGTTCAATCTAAAAGTGCAGGTGAAGGGGAAGCTTCTGCTTATCAATCCATAGGGTGCAGGTTCAAATCTCACCGGTGATGGTGAATTTACATTGCATTTTTTCAGCGTTGTCGATATGATAAATTGCTTTGTTGAGCTCAATTGTTCATAGATGTGACAATGTAACGACAGAGCCATGCTATCAATATTCGTATTTGGGCTGTACCATATATAACGCTCATGTCGCAGCGAAAGTAGAACATGACGGTTACCTGAAAAAAATACAGATTTGCTAATACCCTAGTAACTCGTTATATTTACTGTTGCGATGGTTTAGAACCCATTAAAAAAATTTTGGTCCACGATACTGGCACAAATTTGCACTTTAATCTCCACTATCCTGATCCTTTCAACTATCCTGTTCTTCTACCTACTCCGTCAGTTAAGAGTTAGACACAATAGGTCCGAACTGAGGCTTTCGTATCTGAGATAATCCATCCATCAAACACATCCTGCCAAATTTTGGCAGGTAAAAAATTAAATTCCTCCAAGAATTAGCCGTTTTGGCTAAATATCTCGTAAGCACTTTAATTACGTTAGCTGAGTTAGAAGCTTCTGGAATGAAAAACAAATCATAACTTTTTAACCTGGCCAAAAAAGACATTGTATGTTCAAATTAACAGTTTTTGTTAGCCTGAAATTCATAAAGTACGTGACATTTTATGGTTTATTTTTTGCTGATCCAAGGCTATTCAAACCTATAATATATCATCCAGTTACCCCTCCCCCCCTCCTCTCCCATTTTCGAATCTAAATTTTCACTTTACAAAGTTGTGCCTCCAAAGTTTTTCAAGAACAAAATTGCGAATGCTGAAAATATTGCATGGACAATATTTCCCAACGACAAAGTTTTTCGCAGGGACAAAATTTCACGCACAGAAAACTT
This sequence comes from Mochlonyx cinctipes, assembly GCA_001014845.1. NCBI lineage: Eukaryota > Metazoa > Arthropoda > Insecta > Diptera > Chaoboridae > Mochlonyx > Mochlonyx cinctipes. Next base: position 10,527 of record JXPH01002125.1, on the reverse strand, counting down.
TGGAATCTATTATTTTAATTAGTTTGATCGATTTTTTTTAGGTGTCAATTCAATTTTCACTCGCGGTATTTCTATTTTTAATCTCATTAGGGAATGAACTAAAAACTAGATTGCAGCGTCAATCTAAAAACTAGATTGCTATCGCCAATCTAAAAATTTAAGTTGCAAAATTATCTGTGCATGAATTTCATTCATTTTAGGTCATCATCTCGCATGAGCAAAATTTCGCAAGGACAAAGTTTTGCAGGGACAAAATTTTGCATGGATTTTGATTTTTTTTTTTAAAGAAAATTTTGCATGGACAAAATGTCGCAACGACAAAGTTTCGTAAGTACAAAATTTGACATGGATCTTTTTTTAAAACTATATTTCCCAGTCATGCCTGGGTTCTAGGTTCCAGGTCATTTTTAAACTGTTTCCCCGGTCATACGCAGATATTAAGGTATAATAAACCCAGCTATGTCAAGACCATTTTTTAAGACTGTATTCCCAGGTATATGCGAAATTTTGTCCATGCAAAATTTCGTACTTAGAAAAAATTTACAATCCATGCGAAATTGTGTCCTTAAAAAATTCATGCACAATTTTGTCCCTGCGAAACTTTACATCGAAAGATAAGCCAAATAATGATCCCGAAACACAGATATACAAAATACAGCTACGGTGCTTTTACGAATATGGGCAGTATAATGTTTTTGGAATTTTTAAAATATTTTTCCTGTTTTCCTCACCCCATAAATTAGGGTAAGTGCTTCATTAAGCTGTGCGTAATTTAAAAAAAAATCGTCATACAAAGCAAATTAACTTTATTGGCCTATCAGCTAAAATAATTATGGGTACATGTATGTTAATTTTATAATTTCATATTGAAAAGGAATTGAAAATATATAATAAAACTTGTACGAATTCAATTAAATCATTTCCTATGTTCCAATTCTTGAATGCGTGACATTTTATTGGAAATTAATTTGTATTCAATGTCGATAAACTGTTGTAACATGATTTTTATTGGACACGTGAGTTCTCTTCTCTTTATAAAACTAATCACATACATGACACGATATACGATGGGTGGAAGCGAAATAAGTATGTTTATGAGATGGCGTCTTATACTTTTAGGTTAAAAACGGTCAATAATTTTAGCAGTAACTGGACTCTGAAAAAAAAAAATCTCAATATGTTGCTGCTGTACAGCCAAAACCAGTAAAAAATCTACAAAATCAATCAAGCTCATCATTAATTTTAATCCAATTCATTTTCAAAGTGTTTCGTTTCACTGAATTAAACCGCGCACTTAAAACACAATTTTTTCACCACCATCTTCTTCTCTCGGTATACCTTTTATTGATGACGGCACAAAAACGTCTCGTAATTACAGCAGCGAGTGGATGAAAAGAAAAAGAAAGAGTAGTATAAGAGTAAGTAATTGTATTAATTTCATGATGAGAAATTTCTTTTTTTCTGTATGAAAATTATGGCGTTTTTAGATTTTAATCAACTCAGTCGGTTTCAATGGGCTTTTAATTTAATTGTGATTTTCAGATGTTGATATCGATAATTGTATGATGATAGATAGCGATGTTATTTAATTTTAACTTATTTTAATCCATATGAATGAAGGACCCTGACTCAAATGATACGGCAATATGACACCATTCTTTGACCTTAAACTGAAACACTTCCATATTTATCTGTCCTGTTTTTTGTTGTATACATTAGGATGGTTCTTACGTTTGACTTTTTTTTACAAAACAAGATTCTTAAATCTGAAAAAAGTTTTAAAAAATTGTGACCAAGCCTTCAAAAGAACCAACTTTTTAATATTTTTGAGATTCTGACCCTGTATACATATATAGCCGTGCAAAGGGGCTCAAGTTAAAGAACATATAAAGGGCTATCACTAAACCATTTTCTGGTGGTAAACGAGGTAGTAAATCGAAAAAGCCAATTACGTGTTTTTATACTTCCCATAAAAAGTTTATATTCTGAATTTCATGTCATTTCGTGGCCCTGTACAAGACCACCACCACTATTTCACTGAAATATTACAAGACCTCGACTAATAGTACTATACAAAATTTTAAAACAAAAAATATTATACTGGAACTTGGAAGTTGGTTGTAAAGTTTTCTTGGTAGTTTTTTCTCTTGTGGTATGTACACTAACAAATCACTAGGAAAAAACGCTTGCGTTGAGGTAACTCGAGGTATGAAGCAAGAGTGCTTTACATAACATTCTTCAAGAGTATAGGACTTCCGCTTCTGGCGATTTATACAACGCTTAAGTTTCAAGCAACCTCTGAAAAAACTACAATATTGCAAAAAACTAAATGAAACTAAAAAATTCTTACTAGCCATCTCCAAAAACGATCTCTTTTATGAAGTAATGAAGTCTATTGGAAAATTACCAGTTCCTTGAAACTTTTTAGATTCCGGAGAGCATTCACCCTGAAATGTAGCACCCCTTAGTTTTAGGCACTTGTGACTGCAAAGTTGCACTTTTAAGGACTATCCTAATGTGTAGGTAGTATACAAAAATTAATAAAATAAGAAAACAAAAACCAACTCCTGCCACGTCCATACTAAAAAGATAGATCCAAGAGCACGTTTATTATAAAATTGCATTATTATTGTTGATAAACATAAAAAAATTGTGTGCTTGCATCGTGGTCATGTAGAAGATGTGGAAAAATGCACTAAATCGCAAGGTCGTTTTGTTCAACATCAAAGCCACAATTTTTTATTTATATTTTATTTATTAATGCTATCAAGATAGGTATAATTAAATTTTTATATAAAAGTTTCTCTTTCTCCGCGTGCTTTTTTATCGGAATTGCTGCACACACATATAAGACGAGACGACGACGATGATTATTCTCTTTCTCTCTGAAGATTGAAAACTGGTGTCTTTTGTGGTACAATTTAAGCTTTTCTTCTACTTACTATCCAATATGTCTATAGATATAAGATAGAAGAAATCTTGTGCTCAGTAAAATTTGAATCCAAGTACAGTTATACCATCTATTACCATTCTTGGTGCTTCCAAATACCAGACTTTTTCGAATAACTCTGAAGATACTTATCAAACCTTCTTCAACATTTGCTCATATGATCANCGATGATTATTCTCTTTCTCTCTGAAGATTGAAAACTGGTGTCTTTTGTGGTACAATTTAAGCTTTTCTTCTACTTACTATCCAATATGTCTATAGATATAAGATAGAAGAAATCTTGTGCTCAGTAAAATTTGAATCCAAGTACAGTTATACCATCTATTACCATTCTTGGTGCTTCCAAATACCAGACTTTTTCGAATAATTCTGAAGATACTTATCACACCTTCTTCAACATTTGCTCATATGATCATTTCGCAATTTAAAATCGAGTTCCCATGATAGCTTTGATACACTTTATAGTTTTCTACGTTTTTTTATGTAATGAACTGTGAAATGGAAATTTTACACAAGATGCAGAAGTAATGAGAAGAATGATCTTGTTGATTTTTGCTAATTATTTGCTTTTATGTTTATTTTCACTTTCCCATATATAATCTGATTAAAATCACACAAATTAAAGTAGAATTTCACTTCATCATTTTTTTCGGGCATGATTAAAATGAGTTTCTTTTAAATTTACCATAATTAATGATTACGATTTATGATACGATGCAAAATTAAAATATCCGTGAAAACATAAATGAATATGTAAAGTGATAGTTTGATTAAGTGCCGGGGTTGAGCACAATGGGCCCACTTTGAGGCCTTCGTGCGAGAGGCAGTATAAATTCCTACTGCACACCCCACCCCCCGAATCCATCCATCCAAGTGCATTTTACGTACACACTAGTGATGTGCGCGTATCGATATTATCGATATTTTTATATATAATTCCAACAACAACGAAAAAAAATATCTAAGATACATATCGATATTTATCGATACGCGCACATCACTAGTACACACTAAAAAATAAGAACTTTATGCGGGTCGATTTTAACCTGAGTAGCATTCGGGATCTGAAAATTTCCGATACACGCTAAGAAAAAATTACTGATTGTTATCTATAGAATGAACGGATTGTTTAAAAAAAAACGAAGAAATCAAGAGAAAGTACTGAGTAATCAATAGTTTACCTGCATTCTTAAGAAAATGCGGAATTATTGATTTTTCCGTAAAGTGAGTTTATTGATTTTTATCTATAAAGGCAGTTTATATTTTGTGTCGACACCCATGTCGACTCGATGTCGACCCTATGTCGACTTCATGTCGACTTGATGTCGATATCATGTCGACTCGATGTGACTCGACATCAATATGTCGACACAAATCTTGATTTATTATCCTATAAAATGCGGTTTATGTATAAATCAGTAAGGGCTGTATATACATAAATNTATACATAAATCCATAATTCCACTTTTTCTTCAAAATACATTAAGACTACTGATTAATTAGTACTTTTTTCTTAGAGTGTATCCGGGGAATTATAAATAAATATCCTGAAACTCGGGAATTTTATATGCACATGTAATATTTGATAAGTGTTCAACATTTTATACCCATCGTAGTACATTGTCACAGTGCTAGCTTCGGAAGCGAGTGTTCGCATGAGTTTGAGCCTCGGGGCATGGGTTTAAAAAAATAAATAACCCAAATTTGGAAAGCTAATCGTGTTCTCAGATAACCTGAATGAACGGGTTGTGATATTGTCCCGATTCAGAACCCGGATACTCAGCAGATGAAATATCGGTTCTTTTATCCGGAGATTCTTGACTTTTTTAAGTGTGATTCTCTTTTCAATGTTTATAGCTACTTGAGTTAAGAATGATTTAGTTTTCTGCAGTGATTTTTGAAAATGTTGTTGGTTAGTTTTCATTACAAAAAAAAAACGAATTTTCAGCAAAAAATTATAAAACGTTACTTAAAACGTAACAACGTAACGTTTTAAGTAACTTTTGCTGAATATAATATGGTTAAAATATAAAATCCTTTTGCAATAGAAAGCAACTGAATTATATTATAAATATAGTTGAAAACTATTCAAAATTAATGTTTTTGGTAGAATAATTATAACTTTCATTACAATATCTGATGATGCTCTATACACTTGAACATATAAAAAATAGCATAAAATCCAACACGAATGAATTTTTTTTTATTATTTCAGAGAGAAAGGAGAGAAACAAATGTATAATTTTGATTAATTATTCTACATTTGGAAAATTAAAAAAAAAGTTGGAAAACTGTATGCATTTTTTACTCATTTCACTTCTAAATATAAACATACATAATTATGTGTAGATATGTTGTACAATTGCACTTTTCATTATGCATGTTCGTTTACAAAATCATAAATGCTTTTCTTATTGTTTTTTCTTTTTTACAATCATGTCTTGGAATCAAAAGTAAATGAAAAGTAAAGTACAAAAATTTCACTACCCACATAGTTATGGACAAGAACTGCTGAAATTATTGAGAAAACCACCCCACCTACATCCCTACCAGCTCTTCCTTTACTTCTTTCTCGCGAATCACAATCATAACATGGGCCAACTTAACTAGGTTCTAAAGGCGCAGCTATGTTAAACCTTGAAATCGTATATGGTGGTCGTAACACATAATACCAGACATTTTTGTAGTACATATAATTCTAAAGTCTCCTTTTTCGCTGCTAAATATCGTGAAATTATTATGTATTATTTTTGATCCCATCACCAACATTTCCTATTACTCCATGAGGGAACATCCTCAAAGTTTCGCCATCGTATGGGGTTCTTTGAGCATGATTTTGCTTCGCTCAAAAAAGAGATTGACGGGTGGGCCATTCTAGAAAATTTTGGAAATTCAAAAAATTAACCCTCGCAAAAGTTGTATCAGATTTTTCAATGCATGCCTAATGTTCGCCGTTTTACCCTAAAGTTTGAAAATTTACCCTAAAAAATCGATTTTTGAACTTTTTCCAAAAACTGTTAGGTTTAAAACAAAAAACTGTTCTAAAGTATTATAGAAAATCTTAAATCCTATACAAATGTAGAACAAGGTTTTTTTCTAAGGCCAACCGTTAGGAATTTAAAGTTAAAAGACGCGTTTAAAATTTAAAAAAAATTATTTAACGGATTTTTTAAATTATTCCGGCTCCTGATCATTTTAGAGCAACAAAATGTTGTACTATATTGTAGAAGATTCATATAACTGGTATATAAATTTTTTCAGTGCATGCCCAATGATCGCGGTTTTACCCTAACGTTTGTAAATTTACCCTAAACAGTAGAAAATTTTGGAAATTCAAAATGTTAGCCCCGCAAAAGTTTTATATGGATGTCAGAATTATTCCTGATTTTATTCTGATTTTTCAATGGATACCTAAAGTTTGTAAATTTACCCTAAAAAATCGATTTTTTAACTT
>JXPH01002120.1:1654-12205 GCA_001014845.1 Mochlonyx cinctipes | reverse complement strand
CCCAGGTCGTCAGATGTGTTGATGACGTCATGCGTAGAAAAATCCACGCCTTAACCCATCAAGCCACCTGACCCCTTAAACTTACATTTCTAAATTTTAATTTCATTAAAACAATAAAAAAATCATTTCCAATAAAAAAAACCTCTCAAATCTGGTTATTTTGTAAACTTAAAAAAACTTTTTGAAATAACGTGATGATGTTAACTCAAGCTTCCGCTTTGCTAAAAACCCTAGCTTTACTTACAACAACATTTTGTTGACTAACTAACTAACAGTTTCCACCAAGTTTGACCCACTGGGCACTGGGATGTAGTCGTGAAATTCAAACTCCCTTAACCTCAAATATTTAATCTATTTTCCAACATGTAATTAATATTTTATCCATTTTTCAAGACTGGAAATGGTCCTGCGGTAGAGCATTGGATGTGTAAACTAAAGATTTGTGGTTTAAAGCCACCTCAAGAAAACTTTGTTTATTTCAAAAATAACTGATGGAATAACTGAAGCACTGATATTTTAGGTTGAATGGGACGTGATCAAAACTAATATTTTTTTTAATTTATTCTATTTTTGAAAAGATGGTGGGACTACGGGAATCTTTTTCCGTTTTCATATGCACCTGGTGGTCAATATACGGAATATAGCGGTCAAAATCACCCGTTACTATAACGCCCCCTCGTTTTCACTGTCATCCAACGTCAATCACACGCCCTATTAAATCATTGATAGACCGTGGGTGCTTGAACAAAAATTGTCTCGAGAGTGAACCATCTGATTCGATATTAGAAGTTAGAGATTATAACATTTCAATATAATACGACTATGTCCGAAGGGTTGTGCAGCATCTGCTAGGGCCATTTTTAGGCCTAATGTTCCAGATACCACTTGAGTTGGTTTGAAAAAAGAATCAAAGTAGCCTCAGGCACTCTTAATAACCGGACATGTCTGATTTCCCATCAAACATTTTTGGAACTGGTTACCATAAAGTTGCCGAGCTGGCATTTGTGACCCTTTTATCGTTACCCATCATGTCAGTAAAGATACCATCAATGTGATAAAAATGGGTACAAAAAAAATCTGATCTGTTGCCGTTACGTTGCCTGCCAATTTTTGGTAACATATATAGGGTCGGGTGTTTTTAGAATCTTGTGAAATTATCATTAGACGGTCACTGTCAGCTTTCAAGTCTTAAAATGGCCCAAATTTTATACTACCAACCTGTAGAGAATGTTTTGTTTTTATTAAAAAGGCACCGAAATCCGGTCTATATTAATTTAGGAGCCTGTAGCGCGACCAAAACTTCCACTGATTGTAGCAAAATATTTTGTTAGTTTTTTTCTAATAAAATAAAACCAATTACTCCCTCTCTGTTCTGATGGGTCTCTAATTTTTATTTAGCGCCTTTAATACATCATAACTAAAAAGAAACGTAAAATCCTTGGCAAAATCTAGTTTGTAGCACCACAGTACAAGAATTATCCAGATGACCGACTTAGAACAAATATTTTGATTTTTGTGCCCTTGCTTGTATCTTTCTAGTTAACGAGCAAACAATAGTTGCCAGTGATGTTATGGAAGCTGACATGGAAACACTTTTTCTAGTACTTCATGAACAGAAATAGTTACACGCACAGTTTTATTAGCCCTAAATATAGTTATTTTATCCCTAAATCAGCTTCTGGTGTACTACTCTCGTTTGGAGCTTTTTCAAGTTTTATTTTTGATATTTCTCGGTCAAGAACCACTTTTTTTAGTTTTCACATGCAAAATAGATAAAATGAAAAAAAATATTTAAAAAAAACATTTCAAATTTAAAGGAACCCATTTAATTTAGTTATAATAGTAATAATGGAAAACCTTTTAATTTGAAATGTTTTTGAAATGTTTATTATTAAGTGGTTTTTAAATGGATCCATTTAAAAAACATTAAATATTTAAAAATTAATGGTTTTTCAAATGGATCCATTTAAAAAACATTTAAAATTAAAATAATTTCCATTGAAAAAAAAATTAAATAGGTTCGTTTAAATTTGAAATGTTTTTTTTTTCAGTGTAGTCGGAAACACCAACAACGTAAAAATTGGTTTTTGACCGGGAAATATCAAATGTAAGGTTCGGAAAAAACTCCAACTGATTAAGTTGACAAAATAACTCTATTTAGTTAACCCTAAAAATGAGCGTGTATATAGTGTATTGTATTATTTATTATACACTAAAAATCGAAGGAACTTTTATAAAGGGTTCTTTGAACCCTAAAAAAAGTTGCGGTGGGATACCTCCGATTTGAGTCGGTTGAACCCTTAATAAGAGCTCAAATTAGTCATAAAGAATTCATTTCAATTTATTACGTCTCATCAAACTTTAAAAAGGTGTTTGCTGGAACCTAAATAAAGTAGGTTGACTTTACTGAAATTTTGGAAACTTTAAACCCAAAACGGTTCATCAGATTTCGTGTGTAGGTTTAATTTAAGATTTTAAAATTGGATTTAAGGTTTCGGGGTGAAAACTTCGGCTGGACATGGTCATCTGGATATTTTTTTTCTGTGGTAGTACTGTATTCTTTCACTGTTTAGTTTGTGTGCACTGGGTAAACTTAATTTTGTAATCACACTCATGTATTCTGAATTTTCAATGTTTCACGAACTACACATGTTTCAAAATGTAAGAGAGAATGAATGTAAAAAAGAATAATTAAAAATTTCACAACCACCCCAACAATTTTAATTTTTATACACCGACTGTATTTAAAGTAAAAAATAAATTAATAAATATGAATTGTGTTATGAATAGATCTTCTTAGTAGGGGAAATTGGGTTCATATGGGACATGCGGTAATTTTTATTTTATTTCCATGACAGGTCCATGCACCGACTTTTGTCAGAAATTGAGCAACACAGCTATAAAGTTAGCAAAATAGAACAAACTAAATAGGTTCTGGGTTTTTCTTAGGAAATAGAACACTGTATAAACGTCAAAACCCACCATAACAGCTTACTGAGGGAAGTTAGATCGGCCGAGATGATACAGATTGAACAATTGAACAAATTTCTGCATCTGGCATCAAATTTCTCTAAATCTAATTGTAAAAATCAAAGTGCATAATTTTTTGAATTTTATTTTTAAGAATATGAAACAGCAGTTTGAATTTGAACAGTATAGCTCAAAAGATAAATATTGAGCAATATTTGCATTTTTGAAAAAAAAACTTTTATATTTAAATAGCTTTGTATAAAAATTATCCCTAATATTTACAAGACTTGTGGGATGAAGTCCTTCGTTTATAACTTAATGATATAGGGGTGAACTTAGTATGCAGGGGTGAAAAAATATCTGAAAACACTTAAAATCTGATGAACTCTTTTTGGGTTCAAAATAGCCAAAATTTCGGTAAAGTCTACCTACTTTATTTAGGGTTCAGTTGAACATCTTTTTAGAGTTCGATGAAGAAAGATCAAATGAACTCTTTTTGGCTAATTTGATCTCTCATTTAGGGTTCAATGAGCTCAAATCGGGGGTTCCACCTTTGAACTTTTTTGAGGGTTCATTGAATACTTTTTAGAGTTCCCCAGATTTTCAGTGAAGCCATTCGATGTTTTTGGGTAAACTATAGTTTGTAAAGTTATAAACATTTTCATAGACGGATTGCGCGATCTTAAAAAAGGCTGAGAGGTAACTGGATTTTGGAGAATTGATTCGATAGAGGTCAGTGCGGGCTATATTTTATAATACTACTTCGAAATCCGGGGACTTGGTGATCGACTCCTAGGATGATTTCATTCAGTTAAATTTTTAACCCATTAGATCCATTATAGGTTTCCATCTGTGATTGCTCTAATTATATTTTCTATCGACCTCTTCAGCCATAACCGAGGTAATGAATTGATAATTTGCTTCCTCGATGCATCGCTACTAGCGAATATGACCTAGGGACCCGAAAAAAAACTACCATAGAGGTACTGTATAATATTGTTCAAAAATTGCAGATTATATGGCATGTATGGTAAACTATAATAATTACCATACAGATCAAATTAAACTGACATATAAAAACCATACAACTTACAGTACTTTTTTACCACAGAACTACTATATATTTTATATATCTTAAAAAAAGTCAATGACGTCATGAAAAAAAAATCCTTAAAAACTAACATTTACATTGGCCCTTGTATGAATTAGTTTTATCATTCAATCTAAGCAATAAATGTCACTTTCGCAACTCTTTTTCATTTATAAATTATATGAATTATTTGTGGTTACAAATTAGCACATAATTTTTAAATAATTTTGATCTACTATTAATATATGTTTCATGGTAACTCAATGGTAAACCTCTATGGTAAATCGATTCTACCATACTTAACAACCCAATGAATGTATGGTAGTTGTATAATAATGGAGACAAGATTTATGGTATTTTTATCATCTATAAAGGTATTTTTCTACCATAGCATATAAAGTAATTTTACAATCTTTTTTTCGGGGAATGTCTGAGATAGTGTCATTCGACAACCAGGCGTTGATTGTTAATACAATTTAACCAACTACAGACGAGAGTCTATAATGGATACGAAGCGTTAATAATTTAATAACTTGAAATCATCCTGGGAGTCGATTTCTACATGTCGGATTTTGACGTATTATAATAAAATGTTGCTTTCACAGACCCCTGTCTATTCAAAACCCTAATAGCCGGTGATCTCTCAACATCTTTTTTTCAACCATTCGCTCGGTTTCAATGTCGCTTTATTTTAAAGAGCACGAATAGACATATTGAATTTAAAACGATTTGCTCAAGCAAAAGCCAAAAAGTGCAGTTTGAATTTTGAGCAAACATTGAGCGATTGTTTCATTTTTTCATCACTGTAGCCTAATTTTAAATAGATCAAAAATTATTTTTAAAATTTATTAACTCTCAATTAGAAAGTGTCCCATGTAACATCAGCTTTCCCTATCCACGCTTTCAATCTGAAAAATAGCAGATGAACAAAACTATTTTTTTTCTTACGAAATCTCCATCTAAAAATATTTTCTTTCTTCATTCCAGATTAATTATTCAATATATAAGTGTTTTAGTGTATTGTAAAATTAAATAATAATATTATTCAATACATAATAATCTAAATATAAAATATGTGGACGCTTAAATAATAATATAATAAAAAATTAAAATAAAAAGTGTATGGTGAAAATGGTCTAATTTTTCAATTGAAAATTAATCGCAATTTTTAATTAATTATATAATAATTTAGTGTATAAACTCGGATACGTGATTTATCTATTTATCTATCCATCTATTTAAAATAATAATATGAAATTCATGTGTTGAAATAAGAATTAATTAATTCGGGATTTTAAATTGAGTTTTTGGATCCCTTTTACAATCAACAATACAACAGCATACCCTTTTTTGAAGAAGAAAAACTTTTTGAAAATAAATACATTTGATACGCAATCAGGAAAGGATTAATTTAAAAGAAGAGAATTGATCTTGGGATTTAATCGATACCAATTTGGAGACTACAATTTTGTGTAAGTATCATTTATTATTTAACAAGTACTCTTTTTTACCCTCCTTCCCCATTTTTACCCTTTGCGTAAATTGTGTGCTGCATACTCATGCGTGTACACATGAGATAAAAGTGTTTGTAAAGGAACTTACTGAAATGGAATAAATATTTTTTTAAGCGAACCTACATTCAGATTTTATGTATCGATTTACATTCAGTAGAAGTAAAGGATTACCGAGTTCAAAGTAACGAACGGATAGGGTGGCATTAACGAACCCTTTTTATGTTACCTGACTTATGTATATACCTAACATTAAGAAATTTGTCAAAACTTGTTGTAGAAAATTATACGCGTGAGATAAATCTCATCTTCTGATTAAATCAGTTATTGCATACCTGCAGGTATACAAAAAAGCAGTGTATTGGAGTTACCTCAAAACTTTAGAAAAAATAATCTACCTATCAGATTTTTTTTAAAAATATTTAGAGGTTGGAAGAGTAACAAAGTTCAGCCAAAAATATTTTTTTTCTCCCTTCCCTTCCTAAAGGCCCTAGGGACTAGCCATAACTGGGCCGAAAATCAATTTATTTTAATTTTTGAGGAAAGAGCAGCCCAACCAAGTCTGGATTGTGCTGTACTACAATCTTTCAACAAACCAATCCTCAGTTCTGGCCGTGTGATCAAGTAGCATACATCAGGCGTAACCTCTATACGCCACCCAGTCACATAAATAGAACCATGGCAGAAGCATTAAAATTAGAGCTTGATTTTGCTTCGCTCAAAAATGAGATTGACGATATACAGATACAAAAATATTTTTTACCTTTTTTCAAAATGTCACATTTGGCTAAAACTTTCCAGAGATGTTTTTTGATGAGGCGAAGAAAAATTTGTGTTTGACTGTCGTCGTCTGTCGTCGTCTGTCTGTTTGTCGTGTGTCTGTATCCTAGATAACTCGCGTGGTTCTCAACCGACTTAGCTGAAATTTTGTTTGGAGGCTTTTCTCAACAAAAGTAAGGTCGAGTTCGTTAATGGGCCAAATCGGGCCATGGGGTCTGAGGGCCCTCATACAAACTCACCAGAATTTTGCAGAAATCTTGAGTGTTAATGATCGGAATGAGCTCAAACTTGGAACATAATCTTGTGGAAAGTACCCAAGAACAGTTCCTGAAAAAGTTTGACCCTGGGACATAGGGATCTGTGGGCTGCTATGTACCAGCAACTTTCAGGATTCTGGAGTTCTAGTGATCAGAATGAGCTCAAATTTGGAATATAAGCTTTTGGTGTGTATCCGAGAACAGTTACTAAAAAAGTTTGACCCTGGGTCATCGGGAATTGGGGACTCCTACTAACCGGACACTTCTAGAATTCACGAGCGCTCTAGTAATCGGAATGAGCTTAAATTTGGAATATAAGCTTATGGCAAGTGACCAATAACAGTTCTTAAAACTGTTTGACCCTGGCTCATCGGGAGCTGGGGACTCCTACTAACCGGACACTTCCAGAATTCTCGAGCTCTAGTGATCGGAATGAGTTCAAATTTGGAATATAAGCTTATGGCAAGTGTGCAAAACCAGTTCCTATGCTAAATTTTGGGGTAATGTTATCCATTCCTGGTGCTTCCAATTACTAGACTTTCTTAATTCTGTTAATACTTTTTAGATCCTCTTCAAAATTTGCACATATCATCTTTGTCGAAGTCTAAATCCAGTTCCTATCACAAAGTATAGAATAAATATGATGAAAAGCTACATAATCCACCTTGTAGCTCCCTAAGTTTTTACAAATGTGATTCGTGTTTGTGGAATATTCTTTAAAATAAGTACCTACTATTGCCTACTATTTATTTGTAATTCACCATAACCGGTGCTGCAGAGTTTTTAACGGTTTTGCCAAATTTTGTGAAATTGGCAAATATTTAGTACTGGATAGTACAAATAACATAACTAGTAGTTAACCTTAATTGATTCGAGACAATTTTATCATTTTTTAATTAGTTTTGTAGCAAAAAACAGAACAGAAAGATATCAATCGTAAGCCACAATTGAGAGAAATTAGTTGGATTGACCAACTCTTATTAGGAAAATTCGAGAAGAAGTTTGTTAAGGTATAGAGAACGTGTAAAATACCTGGTTGAAAACTCACGGAAGTTAATGATTGAGAACAGAGAGACAGCTTTTCGTTTAATAGCACATAGGACCAGAGGTGCCAGATCCAGACGTTTGCTCAATATTAAATCTGGATTATCTCTGCCTTTTTTGAGATCATTCTTTCACATTTATACTAAATATTAGTTTCAAGAATACGTATCTAAAGTACAAATTTTGAAGGCTTATCTCAAAACCTGGGTGAGATAATCTCGATTTAATATTGAGCAAATGTCTGCATATGGCACCTCTGCATAGGACATAAATCAAATAGTATATCCTGGTGGATAAGATAGTGACTTTTGAGGGAGGAAGAGTATAGGCTGTCAAGTCCCATATGCTGTTAAACTGATTCTGCCCGGGCAGTAAGCAACGTCAGTGTTTGTTTTTTGGGCAAGAACTTAGTGACAAACTTCATCACAGATGGATAAGAATGTAAAATCGATGTTAGATTGGCCCTTTTCATTAGCTTTTACGTAAAAATGAAGGGAATACCTCTCAAAAGTTACTTTTACGTCTGAAAAAACTGTCAAATCGTATGGCTTCAATTCAAGGGGTACGATCACTTTCATAAAACCTGGGTACCAGTTCATTCTAGTTTCAAAAACTGCGCTCCCAGTGACATTGTGTCATATGATAAAATAATAAAAATTATTATTACCTCCAAAAGTGTCAGTTGCATTGCACTTCATAACTATTAACACTAACACTTTACTAAAACGTATAATAAACAGTTTTTATATTATAATTAGTACCAAGTGTACCAAGGTTATCATCATTTTCATTTTAGTTCTAGATTATTATATACGTAACGTATACAAATGCAGACGTTACAAAATATATAAAAATAACAACAACATATTGCATTATTTTCAAATCAAGATTGTTTTTTCAGAGATGATGAAACAAAAATGTATCATATGTTAAAAAGTGATGTGGAATATATGGGTTTACATACCTTAAGTTCTTTGGTCTGACAGCAAACAGAAAAAATAAAGATTTTTTTTATAGTATTATTATTTCAAAATGTCATAACCATAAAACCCGTTCGAGTGGAAGAACAATACAAATGGTAAATGGTATGCAAACCAAGCCCATGAATTTACAGTTTCAGAATATAATATTATTATCAAATAGTTTTGTTCAACATATTTAGGGAAAGTTTCAAGATCAAGAAGTTTTAAGTGTTGAATAAGCAATTTATTTCTATTTTGATTTTGATAAGAGAGATTCTTGAAAGAGAAAGTCGTTTTTGTTACATCCTCAAAGCAGATTTCTGGAATGGAAAACTTCAATCGTTCCAATTTTATATATTTTTTCAACATCAAAGTCTTGTTTTTATATTGGAAGAAAATGCAATCTCTGCTCATTTATTGTACAGCAGAAGGAAAACGTAGTTAAACATATGGTGGATTAAATTTGAAAAACGATCAACTGTCAGAACAATCTACGATCTGATATGTATTTTGAGAGATGCCATTGATGAAAGTTCAGAAATCAACGTTAAAAAGAAAAAAGAGAAGATCTCATTTTTTGTTCTGGTATTTTATTTACATTTATTTCTTTCACCCTTATTTTATTAACAATTGCCATAAAACCCTGTGGTGCCCAACGTGGGGCTCGAATCAGTGTTGAATCTAGAGATCAGCAGCCGAATCAAATGAATAAATGGAATTATCGCCCTAATAATTGATTACTAATACAATTATCATACATGATTAATAAAAGTTGCAGAATTCGCTGTGAAATTCACGAATAAGCCTGGACCACCGAATGATTCTGTTGGCTTACAGATTTATTCGGTAGCTATTGACGTTTTCATATTTTGTGGAGCTAACTTCACTCACTTCCCTTTCAATCACGCAACCAATTTACAAAACTGGTGACGAAAAATAATATTAAAATGTTATATTATTTTATACGGTTTGTGATGTTGATTTTATATAAAAATGATATTGCAAATGCAGTTTTTCTGGTCAAAATATATTATCATACACAAAATTAATAATGTCCCATCATTTTTGTCATTTATAGCTCACAAAAATTGACTTAAAAAAATGTGTGAAATTGATTGAAAAAATCTATCAAATTGACTACAAAAATCGGTGAAGTTAGGAGTGAAGTTAACAACGCTAGCTTTTCTCTCAACTTCTCTCACAGATGTTATATATCTTGAAAAATCGACACGAACATTTTTTTATTTGACATTTATTCTAACTGAACTGAAATTCACAAAACTGATTCTGTAGATTGAATTGATTAATTTTTTTTTGATTTTTCAAAAGTAAAAGTTAAATATATTTTTCAAAATCCTAAGGGGCATTATTCATCCATAAGAAAATAAACCGTACTATTCAAGAACTAGGTACCTCGTATAGCACACATAAAAATGTTGCAGTACCGGGTAGTTTACGGACAGTAAGGGTTTTATTTCTTCTGGATAGTCTCCGGGCGTTTCTTTAGAGTCCCGAGGTTAAAGTTTTCTTGCGACTTCGGGTTTGGGGGACGAAAAGATTGGAAGACAAAATAGGTGATCACAGGTTAAGGGCTTCCGCAAATGACGAAGACGGTTGTTGGCTGGCGGTCGGTGGACACTAGCAGTGTGCAAATGGCGTGGCAATCGGTGGACGGCAAGGGCAATTGATGGCAATGCAACTGGTCGGTGGTAAGTCAGCGGACAACACGGCAAATGTGGTGATGCAAGCATGGTTGGCAGGGGACACGGCAGTCGACTGAAAGGTCGGTACCCTGTCAACACAAGCGTAGACCATTATGTATGCCATAGTAGATATATCTACCAAAGCCATACGTAAGGTTTTGCGTAGAGGCCAGTATAGGCCAGTCACGGAATATCTACGCAACGGCTACCCAGGGGTTTCCACCTGTTTTTCGG
>JXPH01002095.1:8631-19714 GCA_001014845.1 Mochlonyx cinctipes | reverse complement strand
CATAGAATGCTTTGAAATAGAATATTCAGTATTTTATTTGTATTTTTTATTCGACGAATAAAATATATCCAACTCTGCTCAGAACGTAGAGCTGTTTGGTTTCGGCATTGGTTAACAAATAAACCCTGTTGAAGATACGCGCAACCTTGTTCTGGATCATTGCAACTATTTTTTCTTTTTATTTTGATAAAACATTGTGAGATTGGTATTGTTTCACGAAACGGTGGAGAGCCTCAATGACTGTCATTTGGGTCAATCTCTGTTTCTAGATATCTTTTATTGGATAATCTTTGATATAATTAGGTACCAGATAGAAGGTGCTTGTATGGTATTCATGGATAGGTGTGTTCATGTCTAAGAAGATTAGTCAATTTTGTAGCAGCAAAAATATAAACTGATGGTTGTCTGTAAAAAACTGGTTTGTTATGATGGCAACTCATTAGATTTACTATTGCAATACATCGGAACTCACTAAAAATTATAGATCCACATACAATACTGTGCATAAATCTGCAATGATCCACAATATTCTGATCTAATCCCTTCTCAATGAGGGCCTTCATATCTGTGATGAAACGATACCTCATCAATCCCTCGGCAATAGTCTATAATCCAAACATAATAATCAAAACCAACAATTTTACAAAACCAATTTACAAGTTTTCATGGTTTTAGCTTGTTATTGAACGTCTTTGAATTTCGATGCCCAAATTTCATATTATAACCTCAAATAACAACGAGATTACAAAGAAACTCAAAAGACTGCATTGCATTTATGATGTTTCTGTAAAATTTAAAGTTTTTCCATCTTTAATTTTTAATATTCAGCACGAAGATATATCTTTAATAACCTTCCCTAAGTACGAACTCATGCATCACCTAAGAGCCATTCAGTTTAATTTGTGTGAATAACCATCCTTTTCACAAATTTATGTGCTAATCAAAAGCTGAATGCTGGATTAACGAAAATTATTAAAATTATCAAGGAAGGATGCGGAGGTACATCATAAAGTGCATAAAGTAGAAAATCAGGAATTCAAAAGATGATGTTGATAATAATTTACTCCAGAATGCATTATGTAGGGATGAGACAGAAGGTCTGCTCAAGTGCGATAGAAGCCAATTTGAAAATTTCTATGCATCATACCTTTCCCCATACATTCATGCATGCTACAATTCATAAAGTACATTGAAAACCAGTAAAGAGAAAAGGAAACAATAATATCATTGTAATAAAACTGATGAAATTGGGGGGTGTTATAAGGGGGTGGACGAACAACAACGGAACGGAACGTAACGTATGATGAGGATATTTTCGAAATTTAATACACATGAAAGTACTATACTGACTGAGAGCGGAGAGAGTATCGAAAATACATAAAATTATGATTATTATTCTGTACATACCCAGCATAAATACAAGTGTTATTAGTATTATCGGTATTTTGTTAGAATGTTGTTTACGATACAAAATTGAATTAAAGGGATGTAATGCTCTTGTAATTTGTATATAGAGAGAGTCAAGATTATCTTTTCTACTTCATTTACACATTACACGTTCTCGAAACAGAATTTCGTTCTGACCTTTCTTCTTTCTTTTCCTCTTCATGTGCTCATGTTCATTGTCATGTTTATGTTCATGTGGATGAGGATGTGTGTGTGTGTTACAATTTTCTGAATTTGATATTGTTTGTTTTTCTTTTGATTTTTGCTAAACCTTTTTCTAGTTGATTACAAATTGTTTACATGGCGATGATCAATAAATTGTTTTGATTAGGAAAAAGGAAGTGAAAAAGAACTGGTCCGGTTACGACGTTGTCGGGTCAATTTTGAAAAATTGGTCAGAACACCAATTTTAAAATCACATGAATATATTTTAATCATGCTCTTCACGTAGTCCTTGTCCTTGTATTTCGAAACTATTAATTTTTCCCTTTTAGTACCCCAACCACTGTTCGTCGTTTTCGTTGACTACTAGAAAACCTTTGATCTGCTAAACGCAATGTAGTAGAGGAGTTTCAGCAAAGATTATGAATCTGACCAAGGAATCTTATGACAACTTCACTTGCCACATCGTACACCAGAATAGGCTCATCACTCTATTCCGATGAAGAATGGTGCTTGACAAAGTTACTTGCTATCCCCTTTATTGTTCCTGGTTGTATTGGATGATGTGCTGCGCAAAGCATTTGATGTGGAGACTGGAGAAGCGTGGCAGAAAAAAAGGAAATATGGATGTATAAGATAAGGACTACGCTGATGACTTAGCTATGCTATCTCACAAAAGAAAGACATGGAAAGCAAAATCAAATTACTTTCACATGAAGGGAAGAAGTTTGGCTTGAAGATCAATGTCAAAAAGTCAAAGTACTGCGCTGTAAATAAATAGCACTGATTATTTTGAGATTTACGGAAGCATTAACAATGTATCGAGAAATTTACTGATTTTGGCAAAAAGATAACAACTAATGGTAGAGCTGACGCAGACGTTCAAAGCCCCAGCAACACAGCGAAAGGAATATTTTATACCCTCAGTAACTTCTGGCCATCAAGCTAACCACTTACACACAAAATCCGACTAATCCTTTTTGGGTTGAAAGTAGCCAAAATTTCGGTAAAGCCTACCTACTTTATTTAAAGTTCAGTTGAGCACCTTTTGAGAGTTCGTTGAACTCTGAAAAAAGATCAAAAGATCAAATGAACTCTTTTTGGCTAATTTGAAGTCTAAACTAGTGTTCAACGAACTAAAATCGGGGGTTCCACGCTGAACTCATTTTTAGGGTTTAACAAACCCTTTCCTCAGATTTGAAGTGCACATATCATTCATTTAAAGTCGTCATTGGCCGAAATAACAACTCTCTAGGAGATGTGTGCAAAACAACTTGTCCAGAGCCATTCCAAGGCAATTGTGGTTGATAATAATACCATCATTACATTATGCAGCACATTGGGCATGGCTGTTACAGTATATTGTGAAGATCAGTTATAATTGAAAATTGACAGGATCTTCCGAAGTAATTGTCACAACCGAAAAATATAGACAGTGGAAGGAGGGCCAACCATAAGGCGTTTGAAATGTATTGCTGCATTAGGGAACTGTAGAACTAACGCCCTTGATTTAAATAATAATCATATTGTTATCTTTGAACATTTGGCCCTCAGGTCTTGTAACAGGATTTCCTGGGCCACAAGGTAGATGAAATAAAACAATCAATGGTTTGAATTGTGCCACTTTATTTATGCCGTAAATAACAGAATTGTCCTATTACAGAGACATTCGCTAATCCCATTAATTCCTCTCAAATCTCTAAGTGGAGATCGGTGATCGGTACAACCATCACAATCATGGACTGCGCACCGTTGACTAATAAAAAATAATAATAAGGCCTATAGTACCCTGTTGGGACAAGGTGAGTTATCATATTTCAGAGAACTTTCTAGGTATTAATAAACCTACAGCTTATAGTGGATTCTGAACCAACACAACTTAAATGCGTTATGTTAAAGAGTTACTAGTTCATTGAGCCCATCAAGTCGTGTTTAATTTTTGCTGCAAGGAAACTGACTAACCTCTTCGACTCGAACGTCTTCTATCCCATACTTAAGTTTTTTACAGCGATTAAATTTTTCATAGCCTGATGGCCCTGTTGATACATGTCAGAAACTACCTTGTTTACCCTATTATTTATTTATAATAGCGCCCACAAAGCAATCTAACTTCTCTACAACGATGAAAAAACGCAAGTTAATTCAATCGTCATTGTTCGAATTTGAACCCGTACCCTTTTGGTTGATAGGCAGACGCTCTATTGATCAAGCCACAACGGCAGTCAAAACGGAAAACTTTAGCTTACCAAACAGTCCCTTAACCTGAGAAAATGTGGTTCAGAGTGGCACCAAGGCTTCTTCAAAGTGGCACTTTGGCTCCTCCTCCTACTTTTATCGTTTTCATTTAATCAACATCTCCTAGTGCTGGACTCAATTACTTCTCACTTTTGATTTCTTCTTTTTGAAAATCTGTGATTTTTCACCAAAAACTCACGAAAGCCTTTCCGAAATGTAACCGCTCAGCTCAGTTCAGCTGCCACTTGGTGAAAAAACTCCACGACATCATAATATTCCAATATTCTTTTGTTACATCGCCAACGTCACTCGCAAACGATCCTCTTTGTGGGAACTATGCTACCTGCCGTTTTTACAAGTACTGAAACCCTCTGGTATTATAGTAGTGGGGACTTGGATGTAACTAGAATTTATGAACAGACTAGGCACAAGTAAGCAAACCGTTGTATATCCTCTCTTCTTTATGCAGTTAGCAGGGCAAGTACAAGTTTGATTTACGTATTCACAACCGAATCATTAGGTTAACTTTCCTCCGTTGAGGTAATTCAAGGCATGGAGCAAAAGTGCCTTACAGCCTTATACCAAAAAACACAAAGCTTGGACTATTTCGAAGTCTTGTGCTAGCGAGACTGTTTTACGTGTCTGAGACTTGGAAAGTGACAACCCATTTTAAATAAAATTCAAACATATTACAATTGATGTCAACGCCAAAGTCTCCAATGAGTTGGCCTCGAACAATTACTGACCTCGAATTATGTCCGCTGACTGGTATGGAGATAGAAATCAGATAACGTAAACTTGAATGATATGGCTACGAAGGGGTCCAACAAAACGCAGATCAAAAGCAAAAGAAGCTTTAGAGTACTAATCTTGGGAAGGTAATTGATCCAGAAGCAGATTTCACCAATTAACTGGTAACTCATTAGCATATAACCATTAAAGTTGTGGTGGTTCGGAATCCACTATAAGCAATATCTAGAAAGTTCTCTGAAATATGAGAACTCGCCTGGTACGGTAAAAATAGGCCTTATTATTATATATTATTATTTTAACACTATTGATCGTCTTTGTTGCGTCACGGCTTATTATAACTGAGTAAGTAAAAAGTCGTTTGTAAGGTGTTCATAGCGAAGAGCACCTTCAGTTGTGGTGTTTTGGAATCTACTATAAACTGTAGGTCCACTAATACCAAGAAAGTTTTCAGATATACCCCTCCCCCTTATGGGATACTAAGGCTTTATTATTACTATTATTTAAGTTTCAAACATTTTTGAAAATTGTTGTTCAAACGTTGAGTCTTGAAACTTGAACCATAAAACAATTCACTCGACTTCGACATCGAGCATAAATATACCTCAAACCAAGAAAAAAATCGAGTTTATATTTTTATATTATCCAAATTTGAATATAAGGGTAGATTTTCCCATTTCCATGTTTCAAAATTAAATATATTGAATCATTTTGTGTAAAAATGTAAATATCGTATTTAGTCACGCAACATTTCGAGCCAAACTGGCGCCAAATCGTTTTGAAAGCATTCGTCTTCAAAAGCTAATTTTCATTTTCATTCATATTCAGTTTTATTTTTATTTTATCGCATTTTTGTTTCTGTGAACTTGGACTAAAATATGGGGTGCCGGCTTTAAGTTTAAAGTGAATTAAAGGATACACTATTATAAAGTTTCACGGAAAATCACCGAAAAGTTTAGGAAACTAGATTGCACGTTCTGGAAAATCAATGTTTTGTAAAAAAAAAACCAGTAGAAAAATAATAGCTTCGGTGAAAATCTCTGTAAAATACCAAACGACTTAGAAACAGTAAAATCCGGATTTTGATTCAGTGTAATTAAATTATAATTTGGGGTATGGCTTATGATAAGCATCACCAGATGTCACCCCACGACTACCCTCTGGCCAAATTAAACCGGGTTTTTGTACACATGAAACATGAACTGAAAAGCAGATTCTGTTCCACATGTTAAAAAGGAAAAAAAAATAATTAAAATAAAATAATCTGGTTGTCCCATCTTGAAATGAATGAAAATCTTTTTACAATGTTTTTCCGCATTTTATCCAATGAAGACAAGTGTGAAATTACATTGAAATGGATATTACAATTTTGGTGAAAATTTTATTTCTGTTGGCAGTTCATTTAATTAACTCTTCTCTCCATTTTCATATCTTTTTATTGCACGGCACGATATGCGATACCAACCACGTTGACGAAGGACTCGAGCTTTTTTCCCCATTTCCACGTTGTTTTCTGTTGTTTTTGATTATTAATTTTGTTCAAGGGGTTGTTCAGCATTTTCCACTACTCATAGCATAACACATAACGCTTTCGTTTCGTTTCGTTCTTCGGAGAATAAGATTCAGACATTAATTGGAATAATTATCAAAACAACACTATCGTTTCAAATATACACTTGGACTGTTATTGCACATAATAATGCTTTAATGAATTTACATTCAGTATTGAGTTGAGCATCCCAAACTATTCTAATTAAATCTTAACAATGCTTGACATAATATTGGTAAATTAAGGCAGATTCACTGTTATTATTCTATCGTGTATTAAATGTTTCATTGGAATCAGATAACAAAAGGTATTAGACATGATCAGATCACAGGGATGAGCTTTTCACTTAAAGATTATCTCATTTACAAGATATGATACTAAAATTAAATTCTGATATAGTTTTTAAGACGAATAAATCAAAATTGAAATGGCGATGGTGACCGGGTGGTTGAGTGGTTAGCACGCTAGCCCCACATCCACTAGGTTCTGGGTTCGATTCCTGGTGGAAACTGCTGTATTCTGTTTAATTGGATTGTTGATTTTCAGTTTGTAGTAAATCTGCATTATCGATATTTCTATAAATAGAACACAGTACAGTCAGTCTGTGAAATATGCATACACCTACTACCATCTACAGTTATATAACCTATGATTGTGGTGGTAAAATTGTGTATGTCAGGTTAGTCAGTTTCTTGCAATAAAAAAACTGAACAAGACTTGATGGGCGGGCTCAATGAGCTGGTAACTCATTAGCATAACCATTAAAGTTGTGGTGGTTCGGAATCCACTATAAGCTGTAGGTCCACTAATACCTAGAAAGTTCTCCGAAATATGAGGACTCGCCTGGCCACAATAGGGTACTATAGGCCTTATTATTATTATTATTATTATTAATGGCGATGGCAACCGGGTGGTTGAGTTTCAAGCCTTCGGATAAGATGACCTTATAGCTAACATTAAACTATGGCAGCAATGTAGATCGATTTTGTGCTACGAAGAGGTTCAATGTAATCCGGATCAATAGGATCCAGATTCAGATCTTGTCAAACTTGGTACCGTTGCGACAAAAAAGAGTCGGGTGTACACAACTATGAATCTACTGAAGAAACCAAATGAGATGGACTAATACTACTGACCGGTAGTGTCACGTCAGGGAACCATAAGCCCGTAAATAAGTGAGTAAGAATGACAGGAACTATACTTGAGTATTCACCAGAAGCTTTTGAGTTAGTGCTGATTCCAACTATTGGAACCCAAGATTTCTGAAAAGTTCTGGTGCATAGGAGTCACCAGATCCCGAACTGTGAGAATCATATTTTTTTCATTAATTCCTAATTTGAACTAACTCCGATAATTGAACCTTGAGGTTATGAAAAATACAATACCAAAAATGGGTGGTAGATCACACATCCTGACTTCATTGATCAAATTTGGTTAAGAGCTGTTTCTTGTTGCTCATCAGAAGCTTTTGAGCTAATTCTATTCACCTGCTGTAATTGAGGATACATCGATTTACAGATAAATTTTAGAGAGGGGCAATTTTCCTGTAAATCGGACTAATGTAAATTAGCAAATTTACATTTATTTTGTTTGGAAACTTGTGCAATTGGGCCCTTAGACAGTACACTATTCCTAAAAAACTATGAGTTGGGTTGCGGTATTTTGGTAGAGACCTTGAACCAAAATTGGACAAAAGCTACCAATTAAGTATACTTCATAAGCACTATGCTTTGTGCACCAAATTCCCAAAAATCCTGAAATTTGGGTTATCGGATAGTATTTTGTTTAAGATCACAGAACAAGACTTAAAGTGGCTAATTAGGCCCCTCCTCTCTAGGTGGAATTTTATTTAGAAAATTCTTCAGAGACCCATAAAGGACAGAACACAGTTCTTGAAATTCTAAGATATGAGGTGACAAGGAGTCTCAAGCAAAATTGAACAAAGGCAGTCAATTAGGCACTCCAGAGAGCCGCCTAGGTATTACAGTGTAGAAAATTAAAATTAAATAAATTGCGCTAGGACATTGGTTAAAAACTTAATTCAAAAAAAAATATCCAAATAGGCTGTTAAGAGAGCCCTCTAGGTGAAACTAGTAAAATCCAAAAATTTTGGTTAGGACATTAAAACTGAGATTGACATAGCTATGCAGGCTCTCAGAGTGCTCCTAGGTGGCACTTGTGTACAAATTTCATAAAAAATCTGAAATTCAAGTAACTGAATGCTAGTTAACTGTTTTGTTATGCTCCAAATTTGAACTCATTTCGTTCACTAGAACTCAAGATTTCTGGAAAATTCTGGTGAGTTTGTATGGGGGCCCCCTGACCCCGTGGCCCGATTTGGCCCATTAACGACCTCGTCCTTACTTTTGTTGAGAAAAGCCTCCACACCAAATTTCAGCCAAATCGGTTGAGAATTACGCGAGTTATTGAGACAGACAGACAGACAGACACACAGGCACACAGACAAAATTTTTGTTCTTTCAAAAAAAATTTTTATAATTTTTTTTTACACATTTTAGAACATTTGGAACAACTTTTTTTTTACTGAATCCATAACCTTTTCATCTTTTGAATGATAGTAATAAAAAGCTAAAACTCAGATGATTTTTCCACATGACTTTCAAAAACCATCCGGAAATCCAAAACCGTCATCAATCTCGTTTAAAATTTTATTACTTTTTATCTCTTTTGGGTGGTTTCTCGTAAAATTGGGAATCGCGAAAGGTTATGTAATCTAAGACCACAAATTCTTTCTCTATGACACGCCATCCTCACAAAAGTGGTCGTATGGAACCAAACCAAAAAGATGGTATCGGTCAAAAAATGTCCTATATTGCTTTTAGTTTAGATCAAAAACAATTATGCTAAGCTCTTATAAATAATTTAATATTTTGATGCTTCAAGCTTGACTAAAATTTATATTCCACATCTTGAAAATCTCTTCAATAGTTCAAAAGCATATTTAATACAGTTCTTGACGTTAAAACTTTGACAGGTTTAGTTTACAGACAGACAAGCTATTAATTTCCCACTTTCTAACCTACCAAGTTGAGATGCATTTAATTCAACTTTAAGTTAACTTTTCTGTAATTTAAACTTCCGTAAATGTTTTGAATCTTACTAATTACGCCTCGATTTTCACTCTTTATTCATGTTCCATTGAAGCTAACGAGTTTAATTGACTCTGAACACGGCGCTTTTTTACCTGCAAAGAAAAAAGAGAAAAGAAAAATTATTAATAATTTATCTTCATAGACTGAAAGGGGGGTGGGCTTTTGGGCGTGATTAAATGGACGCTTAAATTATGATAATAAATTTTTCAATTTTACCACTTTAGAACCGAAGAAATTTTCTTTCGGTATACATTTTTTTTTCATTTTTCTTTTTGTTGGTTTTTCAAGTAATTAAAACGAGGTAGTAAATAATAAGGGAGATTTATTATGAGGTGGCACATCATTTATATTAAAGTTAATAAACGAGGGGAGAAAACATTCTTGTTGTTTGCCTTCTTTGTTCCGATGAACTGAAGAAATGTTTGACTTTTTGACCGGAACAGGTTGTAGGCATTGGGTTGTGGGGTTGGAATATTAATTATATTATTTTCTAGAAACTTAATATTTTATATTAATGTATACACACAATTTTTGTTGAAGGCAAACTGAACGCTTGTTGAACGCTTCAAATTACCTAATTAATGATGATTTTGTATGAACTAAATCTGGAAGCCTTGGTTTACAGCTTTTCTTTTTCATTCCAAGAGCTTTTTATAATAGGAACTCGATTTTAAAATTAAAGAATATCATATGTGCAAATATGGTGAAAGTCTGCTGAATATCTTCAAAGCTATTTGAAAAAGTCTGGTATTTGGAAATACCAGGACAATTTAAAATGGAAAATGTTCTTTTTTGGGTACTTTTCAAAAGCTTATATTCCAAAATTGAACTCAGTTTCGAACCTGAGATTCTTGGAAACCACTGGTCCATAGGAGTAATTAGATCTCAAAAGATAAAATTAGCTTAGGAACTGTTCTTGAGAACTTACCAGAAGTCTAATAAAATATCAGAGTTGGCCACGGGCCATTCTTGAACTTCGAATTAAGCTTAAAATTCAATTTATCTCATAAAGAAATGAGAGGCATTTTAACCGCATTCCAAAGCTAAGCTAAGATCAAATTATGTCAGGAACTATGCTTCGGCGCTTACTAGAAGCTAAATGCCTATTTTGACCTCATTTCGATTATAAGAATTTGAGATTTTTTAAAAGAGCTGGTGAGTT
The DNA here is from genome assembly GCA_001014845.1 of Mochlonyx cinctipes. Taxonomy (NCBI): domain Eukaryota; kingdom Metazoa; phylum Arthropoda; class Insecta; order Diptera; family Chaoboridae; genus Mochlonyx; species Mochlonyx cinctipes. The sequence continues at coordinate 9,297 of JXPH01002095.1, read as the reverse complement.
TATATGTTTGCCTCAGACCCGTGGAGAGGTTTTCCCCATAAACGAACTTATCATTACTTTTGTCGAGAAAAGCCTCCATACCAATTTCAGGTAAATTGGATAAGAACTGAGCAATATCCACAGACTTGAATATTTTTCACGGACGACGCGACATCACTACTTATTATTATCCATTATAATTTCACTTCCTATTATTTTGATCTAGATGTCGTTAGTAGAATAAATGTAATGGCTCTTATGTAAAAGAATTTTAACGCAGCGTAGCCAGCTTAAGTTAAAAACGTAGGAAACCACAAAGTCGATTGTGTACCTTTTCATCATATTTATTATATACCTTGTGATAGAAACTGGATTCAGACTTTGACAAAGATGTTATGTGCAATCTTTGAAGAGGATCGGAAAAGTATTTACAAAGTTATTCAAGAAAGTCTGGTAATTGGAAGCACCAGGAATAGATGATATTATCCCGAATTTATCATAAGAACTGTTCTTGGATACTTACCAAAAGCTTATATTCCAAATTCCTGATGTCCCAAGTTCAAACTTTTATAGGAACTGTACTTGTGCACTTACCACAAGATTATGTTCCAAATTTGAGCTCATTATGATGATTCGAACTCAAGATTTCTGGAATATTCTGGTGAGTTTGTATGGGGCCCCCTGACC
>JXPH01002094.1:2542-13350 GCA_001014845.1 Mochlonyx cinctipes | reverse complement strand
TTATCAAACACATTTAGCATAGCTGCGATATGTTCACAATCATATCTCCCTATCTTTACATCACATAAAAACAGAACATCTGCAACAGTTCTTCTATCCTCCAAACGCTCTAAACGGATCAACTGACACAGAACATTATATCGAGGTAATTTTTCTAGTCCTCTAAGATTACGTAACGCAAATCTCACAATTTTTTTCTGTATGTTCTCTAGACGATCAATATGAAATAGATAAGCAGGGTACCAAACACAGGACGCAAATTCTAAATTTGAGCGAACGAAGGCGCAGTATAGTACTTGCCAAAAGTTGATTTTCTAAATTTGAGCTCAATTCGGTCACTAGACTCAAGAATTCTGGAAGTTCCTAGTACACAGAAGGCCCCAGTTTTCGATGTCTTGGGGTCCAACTTCATAGGAACTGTACTTGGGGACTTACCACAAGATTATGTTCCAAATTCATTCCGATTATTAGAACTCAAGATTTCTGGAAAATTCTGATGAGTTTGTATGGGGGCCCCCAGACACTGGGGCGGGCCTCCTTTGGCCCATTAACGAACTCGTCCTTATTTTTGTTGAGAGAAACCTCCACAAAAAATTTCAGCCAAATTAGTTGAGAATTACGTGAGTTATCGACCATACAGTCACACGATGACTTCGACAGACGACGACAGAAAAACAAACAAACTTTTTTTTTGTTTTTTTTTCGCGTTTCAGACCATTTGGAGCAAATTTTGCGAGGGCAGAAAGGATTCTATTGTTTTTATTTTTCCGAAGATATTATCACCTTTTCAACTATTAAATTTAAAAGCTAATATTAGTCAAATTCATAGAAAAATTCAGTCAAATTCCCGGAATCGTCCAAACAATTAAACGGAATTTTCTGTCATTTTTACTGGACGAGACAGTTAATTTCGGTTGGTTCCAATCAAAATTAACTAAAAAATTGAGTGAAAATTTCAGTAAAAATAATTTTCCTACTTTCTAAACTTATTTCTGAACAGGATTATAACTCCTGTGTCAAGAGTAATCGACCCGTTCAGTGGTTTATCGACTCGGTCAGTAAACAATATTTACGGACTCTTACCATCGTCCTCTTTTTGAGAATTTGGTTAATTTGACAGTATTTTACACATTTCATTTAAGTGTACAATTTACAGGTAAATTCGTCCTTTTCTATTTAAGTTGAAAAGTTTTTTCTAGAGCTGAACAGAGATCCGGAGATATTTTAGGTGTGACTGAGACACAGTCTGACTATTCACAATGGAGTAAAAACCTCGGTAAAAACTGTCAGTGTAACTTCAGAATATGGCAAATATGATTAAAAAAACATAGCAAATTAGACTATCTGGAACCGAAAAAGCGGTGACTAGGATACGTTACCACGAAACGTTACGTTTCTACAACTGAACTTTTTTCAGAGTTTTTGTATAGGGAAACAGCATATCAAGTTTCAGATTGAAAACTGGCAAATTGAGTAATTTTTGTACTCAAGTTGAGCTCATAATAGCTAAGCTATTTTTGCTTTACTTTTCTCTAAACTGTATACCATACTGATAATGCTTCCATAATCTGCAGTTACAATTCTTATCAAATATTTTCAATTGCTATTTATGTGAAATAATACAACAGATAAACCAAAAATGATAATATTATAATATAATGTTTTTATTTTTAGCCTCAATAAATTCTTTTGCTTGCCCATTTGGAGGTCTTTTAAGCGCCTATTTCTTGGACCGGATTGGAAGAAAAATGACGCTCATTATGATCAACGTATTTTCAATTGTGTCTTGGGGATTAATTGCTGTTTCAAACACGACAGACAAAGATGTCATGTACGCACAACTACTTGCTGCTAGGATCTTAATTGGTAGATTTACCCTATTTTATTATAATTTTAATAATGTTACATACTATTATATTGTTTTTATAGGTGTCACTACCGGATTATCAAGCTCTCCTGCCGCAGTTTACTCAGCTGAAATTGCCTCTCCAAAACTAAGAGGTCGCCTTACTCTCTTAACATCTTTATCGATCGCAATCGGTATTTTAATGATCTACACTCTTGGTTATTTTATCCCAAAAGACTTTAGATTAGTCAGTGGTATTGCTTGTGTGGTCTCCGTTTGCTCTATGTTAGTCTTAATCCCTCTGCTTGAATCTCCTTCATGGCTTATTTCGAAGAGGAAAGAAAAAGCTGCTGAGCAGTCACTAAGAAAACTGAGGGGATTTGGAAGCGTTGAGGGAAAAATTGACGAAATTGAAGCTGAAATGGAAACTCTGAAAGAAAATATTAACGCTCGAAGCAGAAATGGAAAACAGTCTTTCATCAAAATTTTGAAACAACCACAAATTTACAAACCACTCGGAATTATTATCGGATTCTTTGGCTTCCAGCAATTTTCTGGCATTTTTGTTATCGTTGTTTATGCTGCGCATTTTTCAACAGAAGCTGGAGTCAATTTGGATCCATTTTTGTGCACTGTACTTATCGGAATTACTAGAGTTGTTGCTACGATATCAGTAGCGTATATTTTGGACACGTTAGGTAGAAAACCACCAACGATATTTTCAGGAATTGGGATGACAATTTGTATGTTTGGTTTGGCCATTTGTGCTTGGATACCCCCAATAGAAGAGTTGAACTGGTTGCCAGCATTTTTCATCCTCACCTACATTTTCACAAGCACGATTGGGTTTTTAACCATCCCGTTTGCAATGTTACCTGAACTTTTTCCACAACATGTCCGAGGATTGGCAGCTGGAATGACGATTTTTAGTGCGTACTTAATGTCCTTCATCATCATCAAATTATACCCTACAATGTTGTACCTGATGGGAAATGCTTTCATTTTTGTATTTTATGGAGTTGTGTCCATTTTCGGAATACTTTACGTGTACTTTATCGTACCAGAAACAAAAGGAAAAAGTTTGAAAGAAATTGAGGATTATTTTAAAGGTGAAACAGTAGTTTCAGGAGAAACTCGCCAGGTTTAATCGTTTAAACGTACTTAATTTTAAGCTTGTTTTAGGAATCAGCTAACAATGTATAAAGTTTTATTTATAGTATTGAGAAATTAGATTTAAAACCTGTTTTTGAGGTTACGTAATCGCCATTTTGAACGCCAGCCAAGCCAACTCCTCTCGTTACTCACTCTTATACTTACGATAACTGTGATAATTATTGATGTTAATCAAAACTTATTAAATGCTTAATTTAAAATTGTTATCTGCATCAACTATTTTATAGAAATGAAAAATGTATATTATTAAATCATAATTAAAAAATGTTTATCAATTAAGAAATGATTTTGATTGGAATAAATTGATATGTTTGAACTGCTTATTTTAATCAAAAATGGTTTAGTTTATGCTTTCGTAGAGAGTTATGTGAAATTTTTTGAACAAAATTTCTAAAAAAGCCAAGATTTAGAATAAAGACTGACTTTACACCTTCGACAGAACTGAAATTACTTGACGATTTGATTCACATTTTTGGTTTTGCCTAACATGAGTGAAGTTTGATGGCTATTTTTTACAATTTTCTTAAACTAGAAGACTATCGATTCCACCCTTTAACATTGGTTACAGTTTATTTTGCATCGTATGATTTTAAATCAATTGTAAGTTTTCAAGAAGATTCTACTCCTGCTACCTAAGTGAAAGTTTGGAATCGATAGTCTTAGGATAAGAAAAGTATTAAAATATTTGGAGAGCCCTTAAAATTCAATCTTGATAGACAGAAACGGAAAAATAAATCTAGACTAAATCAAACATCTCCCTAATTCAACTATTTCAGGAACACTAATTAAAACCCTTTCGGCCGATATAGAGGCCCCAACTCTTGCCCATTATGCCTAACTCTCAGCTAACGGACTAGGTAGAAAGACGGAGCAGTTGTTTGGATAAAGATATTTGGGGATGCGAACGCAGACTTGTGCTCAGAATTGTGGACCTATAATTTATAGGAGGTTCTGAACTACCGCAACGGTTAATCGAGTTATCAGGTCATTAGCAAGTCTGTATTTCATCACGTTCTAAGTGACTAGCCTTCTGTGACACGCCATACAATTGCCTTTTATTCGGTTCTTATATTCCATATAGTTGTGTGCAACCCGAGTATTGATAGCATAGCTCTGTCGTTACATGTCGGAAAACGTTTCGATTCTCAATTGAGAACAGAAATTTACTATATCGACAACGCTGAAGAAGCACAATGTAGATCCAACGTCAAAGGAGAAATTTGAACCTGTATCCTCTGGCTTGATTCCTATTTATCACTGCTCTACTGATGAGGTTGGCACTAAGTTACTGTTAAACTATTTTTTTTTTTTGAAAGTAGTAAAATTCATGGTTAAATGAACTTAAAAAGAGTGTTCCCTTGCTGAACTTTATCTATAATTGGATGTAACTCGGACAATTTGAATTAGAAGAATATGGAAAATTCACTGAAAATCTGGGTCAGTTCTTGTGTGCATACGTATACGTAATCTCGTGGAAATCCTTTTGTCTTAGAAGATTAGGATTTTGTTATCATCCTGATCACATGCCGTCATTATAATTAATCATGTCATTAATTGAATTGATACCATCATCACTAGTGTTATGTTTGCCGCATTAATATCTATCATCACGTCATCCCAGCTGTTAAATTAAGAACAAACTGCGGGTAAACAATATTTCTTATCTACTAGGGGAAGTGTGTTTAACCTAGATATACCTAGTTTTATTACCTCTTAACGTCCATGAAATAATCAGCTTATAAGCCGCTATTTGAAAGCATTTAAATATCAACAAGCTGTAAATTTGGTTCCAGGGGTTTTCGGGAAAAGCCTGAGCATAAATCCTTAGCGTCAGGAATCGTTCGGAGCAGGGAACATCGAATATTTGCTAAAGCCTGGTTTTATGGTTAAACTGATACACAGTCATACACGGCCATATTTTAATAATGAAGTTCAGTCTGTTTATTTAAGACATTTAAAGAAACCAGCAGAACATTACGTTCTGAAAATTGGATGTATGGTCTTGGAAATATGTTACCGGGTTCATACGGACCGGAATATGTAACAAATTCCGGTCCCTATGAAGCCACTGACATATCTCCAAGACTATACATCCAATTTTCAAAACGTACAGTTCTGTTGGTTTTTTTGAATGTCCTAAATAAACAGACTGCAGCCTTCATTATTAAAATGTGTCCGTATATGATGATCCAACCATGGACTGTGAATCAGTGGAACTTTAAAACCCGAATGATTCCGGATACTATGGATTTATGCTCCTGTCTGTCCTGAAAAACCTGGCTTGATCGGCTCAGCGTCTTTCTATCAACCAGAAGGGTATGGGTTCAAATCCGACCTGTGACGATTGAATTAACTTGGGTTTTTTCATCGTTGTCGAGAAGGTTAATTACTTTGTGTGCGCCATTATTAATGAATAATAGGGTAAACAAGGTAATTTTCGACATGTATCGTCAGAGCCTTGCCATCAAAAATATACTTGCTGCACAAAACTTAAGTATGCGATAGAAAGTGATGGAATGGCGTTCATGCCGAGAGGTTGGCCAGTTTCTTTGCAGCAAAAATTGAACATGACTTGATGGGCTCTAGGAACTAGTAACTCATTAGCATAACCATTAGAGTAGTGGTGGTTCAAAATTTATTATAAGCTGAAGGTCCACTGATACCTAGAATTTTCTCTGAAATATGAGAACTCGCCTGATCCCAATGGGGTACTATAGGCCTTATTATATATTATACATTATAATCCCTTGAACCAAAATTTAAATGCCTTAAAATTTAGTTGCTTATATGAAATAATTACTGGGGCAAAAACAAACTGTTTTTTCAGTCATTTGTTCATTTTAAATTTAATTCTCATTGTAGATGTATACAGATAATAGTAAAAAAGTTTACGTCAGTGTACCCGACGACACATTGAAAGAGTAAATTTTGGAGGCACGAATTCAGAAAACGACTTTTGTATTGGTGTAGTTTTATCGTGGTGGTTAACATATGGAAATGGAATGCAAAAATAAAAAGAACCATTACGACACGGAATCAAGACTTAGACTTTATTGATTCGCATAACTATGTAGAAATTGATAATTTTTTTTAAACTCAAGAACTGTAAAATTCTATGGCTTTTTAGCTTTTCTTTCTTTCTCCCAATCCCATCCATAGAAAAGAAAAACTTATGTAACCAGTAAAATTTGAAAATTTTTGGTTTTTTGGCGAAAAAATAAATGTGTGTGTGTTACTTGTCCTACTNAAGCAGCCAATACTGGTCGATTAGCATACTTTTCCAATGAACTGATGAATGTTGAATCACAACACCGCAACCAAGCAATGTCCTACTGGAAGCAAAACTGGGATAACGGAGAAGTAGGTCGTTTCACTTATGGCTTATTACCAACAGTTAACACCAAGTCTTGGTTTTGGAAGAAAAATGGAAGCAGAAAGGTTGTGAGGATGACCAGTCGAATAATGCTGAACCATTTCAGACTAGGGTCGCACCTAGCTCGAATTAATTTGAGAACAAACGCAATATGTCCTTGTATCAAAAACTACGAAACACTCGACCACGTACTCTAGGAATGCTGTTTATACCTCAACGGCAGATATTTGCTAATTGATGAAATTACTAGAAGGAACATCGACCCAGCAGAAATAAGAGCTCTAGTTGTCCCAGAAATCATTAATTTGGTTATAATGGAGGCGGTATATACGTTCTTGAAGAGTCACAATATTTTTTTATAATTTCAATTTTTTTTTTAAATTTTTTCTTATTTTTTCATATTTGGTCACAAAAACAACCTATTGTTTCACCAAATGCTTCAATCTACTTGCTCCGAAAAGATCTAAAGGAACGCGAACTGTGGGCGCGGTTAAAACCCACATATGGGCTCGGAGCAAGGGAAGGGAGGAAATACCTTTCAGAGGATATATATAAGCAAGGGAAACTGATAGGAAGAACAATAAAGAAAGACAAAATCATGATGACCCTGGCAATTTCAAGGACCGATGTAATCCAAAATTTTAAACAAATATTTGATATTTTTGGTTGTGTTAAATATTAATTTCATTATTTAATATTCTTACTGTATTATGAAATATCTCAGCCTATTTAATGATTAATTTCTTGATGGCTAAATGAAAAAAAAATGTGAGTGTGTCTGCTTAATCTTCAACCGGTTTGATTGAAATTTTGCGTGCTTTTCTCAACAAAAGTAAGAACGAGTTTGTTAATGGCCCAAATCAGGTCGCGGGTCCTGGGTCTGCAAATATTTTTCCGATCCTCTTTAAAATTTACACATGCTCAGGCTCGTATCTTAAAATATACAATCAATAAAGAAATAATGCTAAATTTTCCACTTTATGGTTTCCTACGTTTTGTACTTTCGCACAAACTCATCTGGCTTCTTCGTAGAGTATTTCTATTTAGTGCTCAATCACATTACCTTCTCTCTTAAAAATGTGTGACTAAAAATAGCCTATAAATATATCTGATACATGTTATATGTTGGTTGTTGTTTGTGAATTAAAAAAACGTAGGAAACCACAAAGTGGATTATGTAGCTTTTCATCATATTTATTCTATACCTTGTGATCGAAACTAGATTTAGACTTCAACAAAGATGATATGTGCAAATTTTGAGAGGATCGGAAAAGTATTTACAGAGTTATTCAAGAAAGTCTGGTAATTGAAAACACCAGGAATGGATGATATTATCCCAAATTTAGCATAAGAAATGTTCTTTGGCACTTGTCATAAGCTTATATTCCAAATTTCAGCTCATTCCGATCGCTAGAACTCGAGAATTCTGGACAGCACCTAGAAGCCTTCAAATCTGGATGTCCCAGGATAAAACTTTTTTAGGAACTGTTCTTGGATACTTACCAAAAGCTTATATTCCCGATTTATTGAGTTTATTTCGATCACTAGAACTCGAGAATTCTGGAAGTTCCTGGTACACAGGAGCCCCTAGATCCCGACATCCCGGGGTCAAACATTTATAGGAACTGTACTTGCGCACTTACCACAAGTTTATGTTCCGATCATCAGAACTCAAGATTTCAGGCAAATTCTGGTGAGTTTGTATGGAGGCCCCCTGACCCCGTAGCCCGATTTGACCCATTAACGAACTCGTTTTTTACACGTTTCAGACCATTTGGAACACTTTTTTTTTACTGAATACGTAACCTTTTCATCTATTGAATGATAGTGATGAAAAGCTAAAACTATTTATGGTTGAAATCTGCTTAAAACTGGAAAAAGTTAGAAAAGCCAAATCAATCATACATGTTTTGTATATGATTACGTGCTTATAATTTAAAGTACTTTCACGGGAGGCTTGTACCGGTTGTCGGGAAAAAAGGGATCACATATCTTAATTCAATAGATCACACACTTGTTGAAACATGCGACTCATAAATTACTTATTTCAAATCTATATCATTTAAGTTAAATACAATGAAATAAAATCGGTAAAGCCTGATACGTTAGAATGAATGAAGTGCTTAACAAATACATAACATAATATAACACTCTGAATTAAAATCGAAATTCGATTTTATTTTGTCTGTCGTTTTTTCAGTAGTGAAAGAACTGTGGATCCGCAGACAAGTATTTTTAAGTTGTCGCCGCAATTCATTTATTTATTTGTTTTAAAGTGTTTTTCTATTTATAAGAAGTTCTCAACTAACATCCCTTTTAAGTGACTATTTTTGGCGATCAGCGACGTTATTAAAGGTATGTAAATTGTGTACGCTTTAAAATTATAGATCAAAAATTAAGATTAATCTAGAAATTGATGTCTCTCAGCTCGTATCAAAGTGTTTTTTAAAGTCAACTGGACATTGTAGAGACTGTTGACCGAATAATGCGTACGTTGAACACAAATTGGTAATTGTTAATTCAAAGGGATTTCTTTTGTTGTTGACTGCATGTTTTTGATCACTTTTGGGTATTATCACGCATCGAGAGAGTCCAAAGAAAGTTTGTTCGTTACGCTCTTCGTCGTTTACCATAGAAGAAACAATTCGTTAGGCTTAGATACTTTGAGCAAGCGTCGGAAAATTTATCAAGCCTCTATGCTTCTGATCCTCTGGCCGTGGGCATTGATACTCCCAATTTGCTCGCTAGATTAAGCTTCAATTTCTTGACCCGGACTAACGAATCCTTAGTTCTACAATTTAAAGAAGTTTTTGAATTAAATGATTATAATCTCTATCGTAACATTTTTAAATCTAATTTGCGTTGGTTTATCGATATACTTCGTTGCTTTTGTGTAATTATTCAGCCTCTTAAACCCTTGGCTTGTAAGTTTTCATAATTTTTTTTTTTAATTTGTGATTTGTTAATCTTTTTAATTTTAATTTTGTACTTATTTTTACACAGTTATCCAAAAAGTCTGGTAATTGAAAGCACCAGAAACGGATGATTAACGGTTTTTCAATAAGGACATAACAATTTTGTATTTAAATAAAACACAGAATAATTGAGCTGAAATGTATTTGAGGATATGCAGTATACATGTTATATTTAAGAATGAAATACGATCTNCGCTCTTCGTCGTTTACCATAGAAGAAACAATTCGTTAGGCTTAGATACTTTGAGCAAGCGTCGGAAAATTTATCAAGCCTCTATGCTTCTGATCCTCTGGCCGTGGGCATTGATACTCCCAATTTGCTCGCTAGATTAAGCTTCAATTTCTTGACCCGGACTAACGAATCCTTAGTTCGACAATTTAAAGAAGTTTTTGAATTAAATGATTATAATCTCTATCGTAACATTTTTAAATCTAATTTGCGTTGGTTTATCGATATACTTCGTTGCTTTTGTGTAATTATTCAGCCTCTTAAACCCTTGGCTTGTAAGTTTTCATAATTTTTTTTTTTAATTTGTGATTTGTTAATCTTTTTAATTTTAATTTTGTACTTATTTTTACACAGTTATCCAAAAAGTCTGGTAATTGAAAGCACCAGAAACGGATGATTAACGGTTTTTCAATAAGGACATAACAATTTTGTATTTAAATAAAACACAGAATAATTGAGCTGAAATGTATTTGAGGATATGCAGTATACATGTTATATTTAAGAATGAAATACGATCTCGCTCATATAAGCACCACGACCACGTTTGCAGCGATCGATTTTTTGGTGCCGATTTTCCACCACTCTTCCAACATATCGGCCGAAACGTTGGAAATTTGGTGTTCGATATTATTACTGAGCTCCTCTAACGTTGTTGGCTTATTGGCATAAACCAACATGAGTGCGGTGGCCATTCGACTGAAGCATTTTTCGATATTACATGATTACCGAACTTCCTCTTCAATAGATCAATTGTTTGACCAGCAGTGTGGCATGTTGCAACATTTTGTTGGAACCACATATCACTGATGTCAAGTTCATCCGATTCTGGCCAAAAATAGTCTTTCAACATTGCACGATAGTGAACTCTATGGACCGCAACATGACGAAAAATACGGCCAATGGAGTCTCTTGAAGCACATATGGGTTGTTTGCTGCCTAATAACTCACATTTCGCTTGTTGACAAAGTCATTAAGCTATAAACGAGCTTCATCGCTGAAGATGATTTTTTGATGAAATTCATAATTTTCTTCAAACTTTTGCAAAGCTCCATCGGAGAAGTTTCGGCACTTCAAATGATCAAAAGCCTTCAACTCTTGAGTAAATTTGATCTTATATGGGTGTAGAGTGTAGGCAAAGATTCCCAATTCCTGTGAATGGCGTGGAATCGACTGATTTGGCTCATTTTGAACTGAAGCACTGTGCTGTGATAT
>JXPH01002063.1:383-18029 GCA_001014845.1 Mochlonyx cinctipes | reverse complement strand
GAAATATGAAAGTGAAGGGATTGCTGCAGAGGTATTTGTCAGTAAAAAACTGGAGCTAAAGTATCAGGAGAGGATGGAAGGAGCTATCCGTGATATGATCAGACTTGAGTATCTATAAATTAAGCAAACGCAAAAGCACAAGTTCTTTTTATGATAAAATATACAATAATTAAAGAAAGAAATTAAGCAAAATAATTCACTCTGTGGTTTACTACGTTTTTCATCTCAATTTAATTAAAACTACCTGCACCAAGACTTGAACCAGGAACCTATCACTTAACACATCTCTATTGACTACCTCAAATACTCCTCTAAAACCCTCGGGATATATGAAATTCGACTATAAAACTAAAAAAAATTAGTTTAACTTCTAAAAGTTAGTCATAATTTTGGTCCAAAAATGAAAATTGCCCAAATCGACTTTAAAACACGTTTTGGACCCCTAGGAGTTATTTCCAAAATTGGATGGACGTCTATCAGTTGGTTCGACGTGNGATCGAGCTGAAATTTTGGAAGAAGTACTCATAAAACGATACAAATACGTAATCATATGAGAGCCCAATCGGACAAAGGCTTTTGTGACAACAGTTCGTCATTTTATTGATAAAATCTTTTAAAATTTTGGCCAAGATTATCAATTGGTACTCATTTTATGCAAACAAATTTTTAGCCGATTCGGACAAAGACTTCTGTGATGAATTTTTATAATAAAAGGGAGTCTCCCTCCTAAAAAGCACCCCTAGTTAAGCGAAGTAACGTTAGGATCCAAAGCATAGAAAAAATCTCCTAGACTATAGAAGTTAAAGCCATGAAGGTGGATCGTCCTGGTTGAATTAAAAATACTCTGCACACAAGGTGAATTATGTAGCTTTTCTTTTATATTTATCGTATATTTTGTGGTAGGAGCCGGATTAAGGCTTTGACAAAGATGATAGTGTAAATTTGGTAGAGGATCAGAAAAGTATTTACAGAGTTACCCAAGAAAGTCTGGTAATTGGAAACACCAGAAATGGATGTTATTCCAAATTCAGCACAGGAACTGTTCTTGGGTACTATCCAAAAGCGTTTACCAGAACTCGAGGATTCTGGCAGTGACCGGAACCCAGGAGCCTTCAGATCGCAATGTCCCATGGTCAACTTTTTCAGGAATGGATACTTACCAAAAGCTTATGTTCCAAATTTGAGCTCATCCCAATGATATGAGAACTCAAGAATTCTGGATGTTTCTGGTACCTAGGAGACCCCCCAGATCCTTATGTCCCAGGATCAAACATTTTTAGGAACTGTTCTAAGTAAGTAAGTAAGTATCCATTACCACAAGCTTATATTCAAAATTTTAGCTCATTCCGATCATTAGAACTCAGGATTCCTAGAAAATTCTGATAAGTTTGTATGGGTGCCCCTAGACCCCGTAGTCTAATTTGGCGTATTGATGAGCTTCTCCTTACTTTTGTCGAGAAAAGCCTCCACATTAAGTTTCAGCCAAATTGGTTGAGAATTCCTGAGTTATCGAGGACCCAGATAAACAGACAAACAGGCAGACGACAGACTTTTTTTTTTGTTTTTTCATGTTTCCTTCCAATGGAATGTTGAATGAATTTGTGCAATAGCTGTTTTCTATCTATAGATATGATGAAAGAAAATCTAAAAGGTAGTAATCAAAAATTTCTTCATAAGAGCTTGCATCTTTTATTCAGTCTCTTGAGTCTCTTATAGCGAACTTCCACCCGTATAAACTTCTGGTAAGCACCCAACAACAGAACAGTTCTTATTATCTGGGAACTCTTATTCAACAGAAATTTTCATGACTCTCGAGTTCTAATCTTTCTCAAGATCCTGTGGGAGATTTAACTGCTTCATCCCGGGTTCCTACCGGGTAGAAAATTGTGAGGAAACTGTGAGGACTCCATACATTATTTTAGCGACCTAATGGCTTCCTCATGGCTAAAAATTAAAGAATCCATGAGGAAAACATGAGAACACGTCAGTAACCCATGGAAATTCCTTCCTCACGAGGTTACGCGTGATGCTAAAATAATAATTTCAAAATAAATCCAATATTTTTCGAAAATATCAATTGTTGCAAAAATTAAGTTAAATTAAGTTTAGATTAAAACTTAATTTAACTTAATTTTTGCAGTTATGCGTAAAATTATTTAAGGATACCTTTAGGAAGTCTGCAGGACGCCGTGAGGATGTGATCACATCTTAATTTACCGTAGGCGAGTCTAATATTAATAATTGTTTAAAAGTTATCAAAAGCCATTTAAAATTCTGCTTTGTACAATTTTTATTGAAATATTTTAATTAAAGCAAGAGATTACAAATTTAATCAAAACTCCACTTTTTCAGCTTCACTTTCTGAATCAATTCCTGTAACTAAAATAATATTTTTAAAATGCTGTTATGAGTTAACAAAAATGAATTCACCAATACTATCGCTCGCAACCTCTTTATAATCCATTTCAAGTGCCGCTAAGTTGCATCGAGCCTCCGAAAATTCTAATTCGTCCATTCCTTCCCCACAGTACCAATGAACAAATGCTCTCTTACGATACATCAAGTCAAACTTATGATTTATTTTAGCCCAAGCATCAGCAATTGCCGTTGTTGATGACAGCATGGACACCCCACGATGCACTGGCGCCAAATCTCCATTTGGGATTACTTGTGGACCCTTATAGTTAATTCCAATTTTGAACCCGGTGGGACACCAATCAACAAATTTCAATGATTTTGTTTTTTTAACATGAGCAATGGCACTGTTCACCTCTTTACAAACAACGTCACCACGGTACAAAAGACAGCACGCCATATATTTCCCAGCTGCAACATTACATTTCACCATTTGGTTGTCTGGCTCAAAAAGTTGACTTGTTAAATCGTTGACCGATAACGTTTCATGGCCACTCTTTTCCACAGGGACTACAGGAGCGTATGCTGCGAGTGGAAAATGAATTCTTGGGTAAGGCACCAGGTTTGTTTGAAATTCTGCCATATCAACGTTCAAAGCACCTTCAAACCTTAGGGAAGCGGTGACGCTTGAGACGACTTGACTTATCATTTGGTTCAAATGCGTGTAATTTGGGCTGTTTATATTTAATCTGAAAAGCAAAAGTTGAATCGACAAAACAATTAAAAAAACAAAATGGTTGCTTGCTTACTTTGCTTTGCAAATGTCGTAAATGGCTTGATTATCGACCAAAAATGTACAATCTGAATGGTCTAACGATGCGTGTGTTGTCAAAACCGAATTGTAAGGCTCAACAATAGCCGTGCATATTTGTGGAGAAGGATAAATTGCAAATTCTAGTCGGCATACTTTGGAAAATTCATCAGCTAATGTTTGCAAAATTAATGCAGACACACCAGAGCCGGTTCCACCTCCAAACGAATGGAACACTAAAAATCCTTGCAAGCTATTGCAATCTTCGCACATTTTCCTCATTGCGTCGATGGTTGGAGCAAAAATTTCTTTTCCGACTTGTAAGTATCCACGTGCAAAGTTATTGGCGGCGTCTTCTTTACCGCTGATTAAATTGTTTGGGTGGAAAAGAGACTGAAATTCACTTGTTTTTATTTGATCTGAAAATTTCAATAAATTGAATATGGTCAAATTTCCTGTATCGTTTATTTAAAATTAGTTTAAGTTTGTTAAAAAAAACTGAAAAATACATAGCTGGATAAAAGGCCAAATGAAAAAAGGTGAATACAACAAAAGGCCAACAGAACAAAAGGGACACGACTTAAGACCCAAACGTACAAAAAGGCTGAAACGTAGAAAAGGCCAGCAAAATAGTTACTGTGGGTGTGGGCAAGCACCAAGCCTGTTGAGTGATCTTTCTTTTGTTTTCAAACAAAAGAATTAACGTTCAACAGGCTTGCTGCCATTTATCAAGAGATTCGCATTCTTTAAAAAGATCGTGATACAACAATTGCAACAATTGTTAGCTTTTTGTCCTGTTGGACTTGTGCGTGTTGGCCTTTTATAATAATAACTTTTTGTACATTGACCTCCCGTGTCTTCATCTTTTTGTAAAATGGACTGTTACATTCAGGACTTACATTCTGGTCTAGTCACAAATTTTCAGTCGGTGACTGTTGCTAATTGTAACAGCTCCGGACTATGGACTGGAAATGCGAATGAAACTTCAGTCTCAAAGGACTGTACAAAAACTGCAAAAAGATAGATAAAAAATTACACAGAATATAGAGAATATGTGAGACATGTACATGCATTGGATTGGAGTATTGGATAGCGTCTTTGCTTGCTGTTCAGAAGGTGGAGCTTCGATCTCAGAAGTCGGGGAAGATTTAAAAAACCTTCAGTCCTCCTGGACTGGCCGCGGACTTGTCTTCTGGTTGATTTTTTTCATTTGCTTTGATCGATCGACGACTAGTCATCTTTTATAGTCCTGGATCAATCATTTACGCAATTCATTACGTAAAACAAAAAAAATATTATACGTGCAGTCCTAAGCGACAACCAGGTAAAAATATAAAATAATTCCCGGGACCAAGGACTAGTTTATAGGACTGGGCGTTAACGTCTATGTAAATTAAATTTTAATTACAAAGACCGTCTTTGGACCGAGTCTGTGTGTATTGTCGTCTCAGCCTTTTGTCAGAGACCCAAAATAATTACATGAAGGCAATTGGCCAAAAATAACCAAAAAATAATGACCGAAAGACGGGTTAAGAAAATTTTCGATTACCCAAAAATTAAATCGGCCGATCTCCAAAGATGAAAAATGGCCCGATGCTACTGCCTGCCATCTCTGACGAGCCGATTGATTTATCGGCCAAAAGGCTTTTGGCCTATTTTTGGCCTACCTTTAGCCTTTGCTAACTTCGGCCGATCGAGAGTTCGAATTAAAGGCTTTCCAGCCGTTCGATTTTCGGTCGTTATGCATAGGATCGTCTGCTTCGTTGTAAGGAAGCTAAAGGTTCGACGCAAATGGATGCTTTCTATGACGGAAACTGGCTGATTTTTAAGAAATTAACACATAATTTTGCTTACCAATTACTGTTGGTTCAGTATCTACAAAAATTGCCCTCGGCACGTATCTCTCCTTCGGTGTCTCTTGGAAAAATGTCTTGTACCAATTGCCTTCCTGCAAATTTTTTTCTTCAGGATAATGTAGTGTTCCATCTGTGCGCATATTATGCTCAAGGCAATAGAGCTCCCAAATGGAATTTCCTAGCTGAATTCCGGCTTGGCCAATGTGGACAGAAATTGTTTCGCGATCACTGAAAACCTGTTGAACAACATTTTGTTATATCGTTCAAGTTTAAATGAATTGAATTTTTACCATTTTTATTTATTTTAATTATTTTTATAAACTAAAAATTTGGAAAATAAAGATTTTTTTCAAATTTTTCTCTTATGAACTCGAAATTTAGAAAAGAATGAAGATAAAACGTGCCAACGGTTACTTTGATTTTTTCATTTCGGGTATTTATTTCTATCTCCACTATAATTTTGGTGGGGTTAATTACAAGGTTAATTTTAGGCGTTCCGTTTCGTGCGAAACGTCAGTAAAACGTCAAAAATCCAAATTCCGCAATGGATTCTCCGCCAGTAAAACCTCCTAGAGGTGTAAAATACACAAAAGAAACGGTAAATAATAGTAATTTTGAGTTGAAAATATATCAATTACTTAGCTTAATAGTTAAGTATTGTGATGTGATAATTGGTTGCACAAAAAATCCTGGAAATATCGTGTAAAAAGAGTTTATTTTCGTGGGTGTTCCCAAATGTTTTGTTGAAAAGTCGTAAATTTAGTCGTGTTTCTGAGGAATGGGGCATGTTTATGCAAAAAATTAATCATTCTGTCATCATTTCGTCATAAATACTGTAATCAGATATTCTAATCAATATGGTTTTGATATACAGTACAATAACGCCCATTTTATTTTCCCATAATTTTATGTATACAAAGAGCAATTATGTTCTTGAAACAATGCTTTATCTCATTTACTATATTTAAAATGGATTTTTTTTATTTTTTGTAGAGCGGCTGCGGACTTCTCGTTTCGGTTATCAAAACCCTTGACGCCAGTGAAACGAACGAGCAGAGGGAGCGTGAAAAGCTGAAAATAGAAAAAGAGTTTAAGAAGAGCGATCTAAAACTAAACGAGCTAGTCTCGAAACACGATGGAGATCTCACACAGGTCATGCAATTGTTTGGAAAAGTGTCCATGCAAGTTACAACTTCCCGTGAAAAAATTCACACCGTCAAAGAAAATCTTCAGGAATGTAAAAGATTGCTAAGATGTCGAAGAGAAGAGCTGAAAAAACTGTGGATGGACGCTGTCCAGCACAAATATGTCCTAGAAATGTTGGATCAAATAACGGAGCTGCGAAAAATTCCACAACAGCTCACAGTTTACATGAACAAGAAGCATTATTTGCACGCTACAAAACTCCTAATGTCCGCAATTCAGACAGAAGAAGGTCCTTTAAAAGAGATTGAGGGATTACATGATTTGAGACTTGATTTCCAAAATAAACGGCAACAATTATATACGAAACTAATTGAAGAATTGACCAAGCACCTGTACGAATCGAGTACAGCTGAGATTTTGAGCAATTTTCAAAGACAAAGCTCCGCACGGAACAGTAATTATGCTTCGCCTTTTCAGAGAAATGTTCTGAGAAAATCAGCCGAGCGGGTTGAGGCAAATACAAAAGCGAAAAAGGCGCTTTTCGAAATTTCGCAAAATGGTACTCAAAATAGCAATTAAATGTGGAATATTAGTTTAAAGTAATTATCTTTTTCAGGTTACAAAGATATTGATAAGAGTGAAATTATTGAAGATACTGAACTGCTGGACCCAGATATCAATTCGACATATTTTATTGGAATTATTATTGAATGTTTTGCGTTATTGCACAAAGTGCCTGATTCGATTGAGGTGAGTTTTACTTAAATGCCTTAAAATTTATCAAATTGATATTGGACCGTGAAACACCAAATTCTTTCTTGTTTACTTTTTCGAAATCGTTGTTTTTTCATTTGGTTACTACCGTTAAACCAATAGTGTTTGTAGACGTGGCCCTCTCGGAAGGGAGATATTAATTTCCTTCCTGACCGTTCTACTTGATCGAGTTTTAGATCTTAGTTTGCCGCGGGCTCGATAAAAGTGGGTGAATTTTGACATTTTTTTAATCTTGCGAGTTGACACCGATTGGCCTTGGGAGTAAGAAAATCAATAAAAAAGAACTTAAGATGCCAAGGACCGATAAAAAACGGAAATAGTTGTGTTATTTGCTAGGTGCACGTGCAGGAAGCATGGTAAAAACAGTGCCTAGGGGCACTAAGGACCGATGCAAATTGATCAATGTGGACCATAGAATACTTTAATTGCCAGATGATACCAATTTACCTATTGATCAGGCCAGAACTGGATGATAATTAATTAAGAATAAATTTGATGTTGGCACAAGGATTTGTTGCTCCTTCGCTCGAATCCTTCAATTATTTTTGCATTTTTTAGAGCAAAATAACTATTTAAATGACGTGGTCTTAAAACCGGTAAACAGCTTGCTATCTTTTTTTAACGATACCTAATTTCTTCTTAAAACTTATTCCCGATGCTTAAAAAGGTGGAAAGCTGTTTACCAGAATTTCAGAGTTTTAATCATTAAGTATCGAAAAAAATCAAAAATAATTGTAAAGATCACTGAATTTTGAATCAGGCCGCAACAGCGATGAAATTAGGTCAGGTCAACCTTTTTTTGGAAGTGATTAATTTAATATTGGGCTACAGAGTTTGGTAGTGTTTAATTTTTGGATTGACGTCCTGATGCTGCCGATAAAAATAGTTTAATTTTGTCCTAAGTTTTGAAAAACTGGCATAAAAACTATTTATCGAATACCTATCAAAATAATAAAAAATCTCGAAAAAAATCATAAAAAATAAGTTTTACTCCAAAGAGGTACCCACCACCATTGATCGTCGAAAAAGCAGTGACGACACCATCTGACCGTCTAAAATTAATAGAAAAAAACGTCGAAAACCACAAAGTGTATATTTTGCGATAGGAACGGGTGGAAGCCGTTCGGCCGAAAGTCGAAGGCCTTCCGGAGGCCGGTCGGGTCGTTCGGTCGAATGCCATCGTCGGTCGTTCGAATGCCATGGACAGTCGGATTTAAATAATTCCCCGAAAAAAAATCCCTTTTTTCTAACAATTTCAATTTCTACCAAATTTTTTACTTTTTTCTATAAAATTCTATCAAATGGTCGATCAGTCGAATGCCATCTTCGGTCGGATTTAAATAATTCCTCAAGAAATTTCCCTTTTTTGTGAGCATTTCTACCAAATTTGAATAATTTACAAAGACTTTTCCCTTTTTTCTAATAAATTCTATCAAATGGGTTTCGACCAATCGACTTTTCGACCGAACGACATTTCGACCGAAGGACTTCTACCGAACGAGCTTCGACCGAACAACTTTTCGACCGAACGTACTTCGACCGAACGACTTTTCGACCAACTAGCTTTCGACCGAACGGGAGCAAACCCGCATTTAGACTTCGACAAGGATGATATGTGCAAATTTTTAAGAAAATCAGAACAGTTTTTACAGAATCATCAATTAGAAGGACTAGAAACGGTTGATATTATCCCGAATTTAGCATAAGAACTGTTCTTGGGCACTGAGAAAAAACTTATATTCCAAGTTTGAGCTCAATCTGATCTCTAGAACTCGAAAATTTTGGAAGTTTCTGGTACCTAGAAGCCTTCAGACCCCAGTATCCCAGGGTCAAACTTTTTAGGAACTGTTCTTGAATACTAGATTATGTTCCAAATTTGAGCTCATTCCGATCATTATAACATAACTCAAAATTTGTAGAAAATGCTGACGAGTTTGTATGGGGGCCACCAGACTCAGTGGTCGGATTTGGCCCATTAACAAACTCGTCCTTGCTTTTGTTGAGGAAAAAACTTCAGCCAAATCGGTTGAGAATTACGCGAGTTATTGCGGACACACACATACGGATTTTTTTTTCGGTTTTTTCGCGTTTGGAGCAACTTTTCTCCGTAGGGACAAAAAGTGTATTTATTCTAAAACTTTTCTGCGTAGAATAATTTGCTGGGCCTCAAGATAAATGAGTCGAAAAGTCAAGTCATGATACGTGTACCAGTGGAGGCAGGAAATAAGCCAACCAGCATTGTGCTGAATAACAAAACTTACGAAGTAGCCAGCCAGATTAAGTACTTGGGGGTAGTTTTAACAGATACTCTAAATCGGCCACTTACTAATAGGCAAAGATGTCAAAATGCAGTCAGGGCATCGAAGATAGTTATAGAGAACCTGAAAAAATATAAACCATCGTGGGAGTTACGTAAATTACTATATAAAACTGTAATTGCTCCTGCGATGTTGTATGATACCAAAGAAGCAACGCACACGAAACGAACTAGGGAATCTTTGGCAAGGTATGAAAGGCAAGTAGTCAGGGAAATAGCCAGCATTGTCATCCAAAACCGCTAAACAGGAAAAAAGTGAAAGAGCTTTTAGACGGTAAAACCATTTCAAAACGGGTCAGGGTTGGCCAGTTGACGTACTGGGGTCACGTGCAGAGGAGAGAATGGACGCACCCACTGAAACTAGCGTAGGAGTTAAAATTAGGGGAAAAGAAATCGGATCGACCAAGTTTCACATTTACGGATGCCATGAAACAAAACTTCAAAAAAATTCCCGAGATGAATGATAGTGGTTGGATTAGAGTAGCGCAGAATAAAGAGGCTATAAAATCTAAGGCAAAGGAGATTTTTGACAGAAGAGATAGCGTTGAGGATAGATCAGATGACGAGATTCACGGAGTGAATTAGGTTGGCTGGCTGGTAGTAGCTATATAATTAAAAAATAATACACAAATGATCGAGCGTACTCTAAGCGCTTCCAATTGATCGCAATTACCTCTCAAAACTGAAAAGGGTAGTTTTGTCCAGATCTTATGCTTTTATTTGGTAAGATTAATTCAGAAAACATGATCGTTTACGGTCAGGTTGGATGAGAAAAGGAGAAAATAACTCTGAAACTTCCCATAACCTTTCCCATTTTTGAGGCCGCTAAGCTAGTCAAGAGTTCTTTTTATTGGCAGGATTTCCAGTGACATGGCGCATATTAAATTGATTCTCCGCGCCTTTTCCGATTCAATTGCTGTATCCGTTAGAGGGGCAGTTGTTTCAGATCTGTGTATTTGTATGTTAAATTGAGAGATCAAGTTAGAGTAACCATGAGGTTGGCCCAAGGCTGACAGGAAATCTGAAGATAATAGTCATAGTCATAGAATAATTTGCTGTAGGGATGCCTGCGTTCCTAACATCGCTCCGGCTAATTTGTTGTAGGAACTCAATTTCAATGCTTTTTTATCCACCTTTTTTGTGTGCCTCTGCTGCTGACGTCGCTCCAGCTTTTTTTATACTTTCGCTCCTTAACGTTGCTACGTGTTTTTCCCTAAGCCTCTTTGGCTAGTTTAATATAGAAACTCGATTTCAATGCTGTTACCCAGCTTTTTAGTCTGCCTCCGCTCCTGACATCGTTTCAGCTTTTTTCCTTTGCCTCCTCTCCTATCGTCGCTAGTCGCTACGAAAAAATGCCAGTAGTAATGAAGTAGTACGAGTGGTATTGGGTAGTTCTGAGTAGTACGAGTGAATTTGAGTAGTTCTCAGTAGTATTGAGTAGTACCAGTAGTATTTGAGTAGTATGAGAAGTATTTGCATCACAGAACAACAGAAAATCAGGTGAGGATTGACCTGGTTTTCGCCTACTCGCTCAAAAAATATAAGGCTTTTATTTGATTTTGAGAAGATCAGTAACGATTTTTTTGAAAACTCAAAGCTTAATAACTTAAAATGTTGAATCAAAACTAAAGCCAGAAATTAGCATGAATTTTTTTTCCAAAAAGTTTTTTTAGATTTCTTGGTCAGACTTGGTCTTAGTCAAATTTGTTGGTAACAAAACGAACTGAACATGGAACAACAAATAGAACCTATTAATTTGCGGGTTTTCTTATGTTACAGAATATAAAAGTACAAATGCAGAATGAACTCCTCTCTATCGTAACAAAATCAACTCAACACATCATAATGCTGAACCAGCAACAAACAGAGGAACTAAATCAACCGATCCCAATCCTGGAACTTCTCGATATCATCTTTAAACAGTTTAAATTGATTGCAAACGCACATCAGTTGACGTTGCAGAATTACACCAACGTCATTCAACGGTACAATGTGCAATCAAAACCTTACGATCTTGTAGATTTTTGGAACCAGGCGCAGGCTGTTTTACAGCTTGTTTTAACCGATTATCTCGACATTCAGAACGACAGCAGTGAAGAATTGATGCGGAACCAGTTTCCGGAGCAAACTACAAACATCAATACGTATTTCAGCCGCAGAAAAATACAAACGTAACAATTCCGCTGGCAAACAAAATATAACAATAATTTATTTCGTATTTTATAGCAAGAAAACCCTCTTCAAATTCGACAAATCTTGTCACACTGTCTCGCACGAGGAGCAAGTTGCCAAAGAGCATCGTCGAAATTTGTCGAACGTTTCAAATATCACGTTGAAAGATGAAGCGGTAGCACAACTGAATCAATCGGCTGCAAATCTGTTGAATCCTCAATCGAATCTGGATAAAAAAAAGAGAGAAAAGTTATTGGTTTGTGTTCCGGACGCGTCTTTAGTCCGGCAGCTTTACCTTCCTATGATGGGGTACATTCATGAAATTGAAGGGTATATCAAGTGTAAAACTGGGTATTTAAAACATTTAAAGTATTTTAAAATGATTTTAAAACAATTTGTTTGTTTTATTAGACAACCGAGCAGCTTGAACGCTTTCCTCGCCAACTACGTAAAAGAAGCTTATTTAGCACGAGGCCACAATCGAAATCTGCAATTGACAATAGAATCGTTATCGAAAACTCAAGACGCTTGGAAGGCAATAATAAGTCCTGAAGAAATGAAGAGATTTGGAATGACTAGACCGTTGCTCCAGAGCACTGTCATGGTGGAAAGTCGTAAGATTATTTTTTTACTTTAAATTTTCAGTGCATTGGTAATAAAATTCTTTTCAGGAATTTCTGAAACGAAGAAACTAATTCAGGACCTTCCAACATACTCGGACGACTTGTTGAAAATGGTTTGTTCACTGCTCAAAACGTACAGGGAAACTTGTCAAGCGGCTTATCGTGGCATTGTTCAGCCGGAGACGGAAGACAAACGGATTTACAGTGTGGCTTGGTTGAAGGATGATGATATTACGAGATTTTTAAAGTAAGTATTCTGCTTATTGGGTTAATTCCCCAGTATCTGACTCATTTTTTCAATGCGCTATATTTTGAATGGACTTTTTGCAACCAAAACAGTTGCAAATTTTAGTACCTACCACCTACCGAAAAGTTTCCCACATTGATGGCACAATCTGTTACACATTTTACTGAGCCCACATGAAAAAAAATATTTCTGTGACTAAAATTATATTTGCAGCGAAACTAAATGTATCATTATTCTTTCCGTTAGCTGACAACGTTGTCGCCGACACTTTGTCACGAATAGATGACAATGAAAAGATCAGCATCGATCTGAAGACCCTTTCGGAGCTTCAACAATCAGATGATGAATTGCAGAAATTAATTTCAGACAAACGCCCCAAAAGTTCATAGTTTAATCTCCAGAAATTTTCTTTTCCAGATTTCGATATTTATTGCGAGACGTCTACGGACAATCGGATCGTTCATATGTCCCAGAACCTATGAGACGGCCAATGTTCAATCAATTGCATAGCTTGTCTCATCCTGGTGTAAGAGTAACTCGGAGCCTTATTTCAACGCGATATTTCTGGCCCAATCCCAATTCCGACGTAAACTTATGGTCAAAGTCGTGCACGCCTTACCAAAAATCTCAAGAGTATCCGCATACCATTTCCCAGCACGGACAATTTGATACACCATCTTGTCTTTTTGTCCATATTCATTTGAACCTAGTAGGTTCACTTTCCCCTTCCAACGGTAATAACATTTTGCTCACCATAGTTGACCGCTCTACGCGCTAGCCAGAAGCTTTTCCGATTCCGGATATGCCGGCAGTCCCAGTTGTAGACACTATATCTCCCGAGATTTTTCGTTCCCTTAGAACCACTGACCAAGGTGCTCAATTTGAGCCCAAAAAAACGAAGCCAACATTTTGAGTCACGAAATTTTTATAACAAACGATCCTGTTACTAGAAAGAAAAAAAACTAAAAATCGACATCGAGGGGTCGTCTGTCTCCAACTGGCCACATAAGTTACTATTCCGTGTCATTCTGATTATGGGAGCTGCGATTCCCTAAGGTATTTCCACCTACCTTTGTTTTTAATTTAAACATGTTTTCCCGCCACGCCAAGTCCAAGACATTAGTCCAAAAAATAGTTTCCGTGGCACGGCAATGAGATCTACCCCGAAAATGATACAATGAGGCTCTAATGTAAACATTTTCTTCAGCTAACGAGGGTAAATAAATGGACGACTATCTTACTCAGGCAGTTTGATAATCTCTAAAAATCTTTGGAAATTCAATCATTCCCTTCGGTTAAGACACGTCACTCTCACACTATTTAGGCGCAAGCCTTTTATAATTTTAGGATTCAATTACAAGAGAACTGACCAAATTTGGTTTTTTTACTGTTTTTATCTCAACTTTCATTAATGTGTTCCAGAACTCTTCCAAATTGGACCGACTTGAAATCGGCCAACGCCAAAATGAAACAACAAAAGCGATTGATGAAAACAGAGCCTTCCGAAGAAGAAAGTCCTACTCAAGTGCAACAACGAAACGTTCGGGAGGCTGAAATGTTGACCAGTAATCTGGGTGAGGGTGGAATTTCACACCAGGAAATATTATCGGACGTTGGAGTGTTGAAAGAATTAGCAATATTACAGGAAAGTATGGAATGGTTTTCAAGTCGAATCACGGAATTTGCTAACGATCTTCGCAAACCGATTGCTAACGGTTTAATTAATGGTGCAAATGCTGAAATTTCGGCACCGGTCCTGGTCAAAGACGGTACAATTAAGGTGCTATTAAACTTATCATTAGAATTCGAAGAATTGGCCAACACATGCTTACTAGTGCTTCATTTGGAGGTTCGTGTCCAGTGCTTCCATTATTTACGTGCGAATTCTTCGGATAAATTTAAGAATAACAATCCAAACAAAAATGATTCTTTGGAACCAGATGCGAAAGTTTTGAAATTGACCAAAGTGTTGTCGGACATGGATGAGGCTTTGAGCTCCACTTTACATCCAAGGAAAACTAAGGTTTGCTATTTTATTCTACATTTTAATTGCTGAAACCACAAAAATTACCTTCATATTTAATTCCAGTACGTTTTCGAAGGTCTAGCCCATTTGGCAGCGAGAATTTTGATAATGGCTTCAAACTCAATGGAGTACATTGACCACTCTGGTGTTCAGAGAATGTGCAGAAATGCTTTAGCTTTACAACAGACCTTGAGCAGCATAACAGCTTCAAGGGAGGTCGCCTTAGATTATGCTAGAACTTTTTATGAAATGTTTTATTTGGAGCCGGATGTAAGTTTCTACCTCGGTTTTGATCGGTTGTGATATAAAACACTGGGGGATAGTAAATTATTTTTGGGTTTTTTACAGGAAATTTTATCAACAATAATCGAGAAAGGAGCTCAATTTACTGAAATGCAATATTTGAATGCTTTGCAACTGATTTGCAAGAATCGAGGCATTACAGATCACAACACGTTAGCAATGTATCAACAAAAGTTGTCGGACATTCTAGGAACAAAGCCAGCTTTAGGAGTGACTGTTTAAGAAGTTAAAATTATTTTATATTTATATGTTTATTTATTTGGAAGTTTTTACAAACGTGAAAACCTTCTTATTTGCACTACCTACTCTTACACCAAAATTTTATTTTAATTTTTAATTATAACTACTAAAATACGTTATTGATAGTGGAAGTGCAACGAACATTCCTATTAGAAGAAAACACATTGCTTAAAGCGTATCCTTATCAAAATTAGACATTGGCCTACTAAATTTCATTTTGTCTTTTCCATTTCCAGTTTAGTTTAAAAGTACTGACTAAGTACCTATCTCTAACGTCAATTAGAATAAATTTAAAAAATCCATAGAAAGGTCGCAATGTAGAGCTAAAAATTTATCAGAACAACACCTGGCAAAAAAAAAGATACATATATGTTAAAATAAAAGCCTTACATGTGTTCATGCATAGCATAAAAGTTGTTGAAGAATAAAAGAGTTATTTGAAATTATGTGCAAACACATGACTTATATATTATACTACTATATTAAAATATCATGATGATATTTGTATATAAATTAAACAGGAGATATATTGAATAAATGTATATAAATAGAGAAAAATCTCTCGTATTTGCTTAAATTACAATCAAGTTCACACACGCACAGTAATAAATTTAGTCTGTGAAATAGAGTAAAAATGTCAGTTTCCATACTCCCTATTAAAGTAAAGTCCATTAATAGTAGACAGACACTGAGATTCAATTATCGACGGACAGGTTTAGGACCAGCCTATTTAGGCTGATGATCGAGCTGACGATGCTTTCACAGACAAAAAAGGTGTAAGTATTATTTCATCTCATGTTGGTTCGTAGCTGTTACAAGACAAGTACGTCACCCCATTCCCTCCGTTTGACGTGATCTGTTTCTGTAGGGTTCAGGACAGTCTACAGTTTAGTCAGATACCGAAATATATTTTCAGAAATAAAACATAATATGCGTCCTTCTTCAAAGACCTTGGCGCATGCATTAAACGAACGTTAGGTCAATCAGCACTTCGGCCAATCATGTAATATGACCACTTCGTAGCACGTGGCCGATGCATCTAAGTTTGCATTGCCTGATTTCTATCTCCTTACTAAATTGTTAGTAATCATTAGAGGCCATCCAATAGAAGATATCGATTGATGAATCTTATTTGTTACAGATTCAGTCACTTTCTCTTGTTACCATTGGTGAGCTCACAAAACGGTTATAAAGCGGGCAGACTTCGAAATAGTCGAAGTTTGGTGTTTTTGATATAATGCTTGACCGCCAGATGTTATTTAGCGCATAAAATGTTCCTATCATAGTATTAACGTGGCTTATAACGTCTTCATCAGTACCGCCATTAGATGTTATCTTGCTGCCGAGATACCTAAGTTACAACTACCTTAAATAAAAAATTAAATTAAAACTATATTTCGCTAAAGAATTGAGAATATATATATATCAATTTATATTGAACTTACTTCTTATCTGATATTTATTAGCGGCAGACTTTTCTAAAAGAAAATTGGGTTACAAATGGAATGTTGGATATATCAAAATTTAATCTAAACTGTTGAAATAATGCATTTTAAAGTATCGATAAAAAATTCCAAATTATTTCTTTAAAAAAATTAGTTTGATTTGAATTGTTGATACAATAAGTTCACATTAAGTTGAGCGTTATTTTGTCATTTTAGAATGATTCGACAATACCTTAATGTGAAACTTATAAATAGAATGCGGTCATTCTGCACTAAAGAAGTGCTAATTGCAACTAAAGTGTGTCGAGAAGATCATGATCTTGAGTGGAACAGTGCTTTACCTTACACAAAAATTCCAACTCCAAATATGTTCAATTTTTTATTGAATATTTTACCTGGAGGTACTTAAATATTTTTATTTATTCCCTTATGAGTTTTGTGTGTCCCTGCTTAAAAAAGAGCCGCTTATATTCTATTGCACCGGTTCATTTTCGTACAAATTTTCTGGCACAGGAAAGAGGGTTTTGAGGCCTTATTTAATGGGCCAAATCGAAACATGTTATCTGGTGGCCCCATACAAACTCACCAGAATTTTCCAGAAATCTTGAGTTCTAATTATATTCTTATATTCTTATAAGCTGAAAAAAGCCTAATTCAATATTTCTGCGTCTGTGGTACACACCTTAAACATTATCCCGAAATTCNTATTCGGGAAAAATAACCCGAAACTCGGGAAAAATTAGACCCGAATACTCTGCAGATATAAAATCGGGTCTTTTTCCCGAATCTCGCGATATTTTTTTAAATGTGTATTCTTAAATTGATTCCAACATTTTATCAAAATTTAATTAATTGAATACTAAAACACATAAAGAAAAAAACTTAAAGTTGATTTTTATGTTAAAAACAGTTAAAAGTTCACTTCTTTTTTTAAATTTATATGCACAAGAAACAATTGCATTTAATTTCCTCAAGAAGAGTGATTTCAACTTCGAAACTTTGGAAGGATGGACTAATAAATTTTTTTGCTTATTATACAACACTTTAAGCTGTTTTTCATCATTAATTATAAAAGTTTGTCAAAAAATAAGAATAATTGATAATTTGGTCTATTTTGAGACCCTCGGTCCTCCTTGGTCAAATGATCATACATGTTATTATAGTTTTCCCAGAAATTTGTAATTTTGAAGTGATACGTCACAGTCATATATTTTTTGCAAAAATATAAAACTTTGAAATTTGGAGTCCTGGCCATAAGCAGATAGACAAGAATATGATAATAATATAATAAGAATGTGAGTGTATTTCACGAAGTTTGATGTCACTCGATA
>JXPH01002059.1:2529-15459 GCA_001014845.1 Mochlonyx cinctipes | reverse complement strand
GAACCACCACAACTTTAATAGTTATGCTAATGAAATACCAGTTCATTGAGCCCATCAAGTCATGTTCAAGTTCAGCAAGTATATTTTTGATAGCATGGCTCTGAGGATACTGATACATGTCGGAAATTATCTTCTTTACCCTATTTTTCATTAATAATAGCGCACACAAAGCAATATACCTTCTCCACAACAATGAAAAATTAAATTAATGAAAATAACTTCCATCGCCAGGGGTCGGATTTGAACCCGTACACTAGGGTGGAGCGGACTTGTATGGAGGATTTTCAAACGATGAAATTCAAAAACATACCCCCACAAAAAGTTTCCATTTGGTCCAAGGATCATTCTTGATTTTTTTATCTGATTTTTTGAATTGTCCAANCCAAAAATAACGATCTTTTTAAGCTACACCAGCTCCTGATGGTCTAACCTTCTTAAAATATTCTAAGAACTTGCAGACATTTTATTTACGAATATTTTGAGCCTTGTTGTCTCTTATCGAAACACTAGTTCTTGAGATATTTCAAAAAGACCGTTAGTCTCTCAAAATATTTTGTATGAAAACTCGGGAGAACTGGAAAATCAATTAGGACCACAAAAATTGGTATCCAGGGGTTTTTTGGAATGCTGAATCCAAATTTGACATCATCGGAAAAAATTACCAATAAAAAGTGGTCAAAATGACAAAAATTGGTTCATCGGTTCCACTAGGGCCGTTTTTAGACCGAGTGCCCTATAGAAGCAAAATTTATTTTTATAGCAACAAGAGCTCAAAATTTCTGTAAATAAAATGTCTACAAGTTCTTATAACATTTTAAGACGATTGGACCATCAGGAGCTAGTGTAGCTTAAAAAGACCGTTATTTTTGGTGAAAAGTACAAAATTAAAATGGCCGGCGATGCGTATTGGACAATTCAAAAAATCAGAAAAAAATCAAAATGGACCAAATGGCAACTTTTTGGGGGGTTATGTTTTTGAATTTCGCATTTTCGCGAATCCGCTCCACCCTACCGTACACTTCTGGTTGATAAGCACACGCTCTACCAATCAAGCCACAATGGCTGGCGACAACAATATTTATATTCTATAAAATAGTTACTCTTTCTTCGACGTATTTGCACCGATCCTGCAGCAAACAGTACGGTTGTATTTTCTTATGGGTAATTTATCATAATTTTCATGAAATGGATTTACTTTATTCAATTTTTTCATACAGATAAATTAAGAAGGATATAGGTATTAGGTATTAACATGATGAAAGAAAATTTGGATTTTAGGCACCTATTTGGTTTTAAATCATCGCGTAAAAGGCCATAACGTAAAATGATCTCTTTAAGGGTGCCACCAATGTAGCTCTAATTCTCGCCAACAACCCCACAGAGCGAGTAACGCAATTCCATTATATGGGGAGTATTGTTAGCAAAGATGGCGATGCAACTAAATATGTTGAAATCTGGATAAAAAAGGGCATCGTCCTTAATCATATATGGCGTTTCACGATCTAGCACCAGAACTAAATTCAGCATTTTTAGATCATGCGTACTGTTATATGTTTGTGAAATCTGGCTCATCGCAGAGAACATAAAACTATAAATCTTACATATCTTTTGGCCATGCTGCATTACCAATGAAGCATTGTGGCAAAGAACAGAACAAAGGGATATCAATCTTGAGATACATAGGAAAAAATTTGGTTGATGATTTTTTTCAAATTTTTATTTTGACTTTTGGTACTCGCGGATTGACATTGAAATTTTCGGGTCCTTGTAAAAAGTCAAAAAAAAAATTTATTTTTTATTTTTCAATTATATTTTTCTAATTTTGCTTGGCCCCTAATACATACATACCAAAATGCGAAAAACCAAAGTTCAAAATAACTTTTGCTCCATTCTAGAGCTCAAAAACAGTAACATTCAGAAATTCAGGAAAAAATGGAAATTCTTCAGAAAAATCATTTTGCAGTTTTGTATGTTATAGGGGTCAAGCAAAATTAAAAAAATATAATGAAAAAAATGGACTTTGCACCAGGACCGGAAAATTTCAAGAACAATCTGCGAGTACCAAACGTCAAAATAAAAAATTGAAAAAAATCGGGGCAATTGCTGACATCCATGAGAAGCTTTGCCGCACTAGGCGTTTTGGAATTTTCAATTTCGGCCCACCCTAGTGTACAGCGATTTCTGTTTTTTCGAACATACTTTAACCTGCGACTTCTGGTCGGCTTACATTAACTCACTTGTAGTAGAAATAATCGAACTTTTTCGGAAATAATGAAGCTATGTTTCTGAGCTATTTAATAACATTTTTCGTGCTGTAAGTTGAAAAGAAAGAGGAAATTCCCGTCAGTAAATCACAGCAGTGTGTTTTTTCAACGAAATACCTAACGTGCAAATTTGATTTATTATTTTTATTTCATTATATTTTATCATTTTATCTTAGCGAGCAAAATTTTCGGACATGTTTACTTTTAACACACCGCCAACATGGAGTTGGGAACTAAAACGCCAATAATTACTAAAAAATTGACGTGGTCTCTAACATTAAACTTAAAAACGGTAAATGGAAATTGTATTTTCAAACTGAATATCTGCCCAACATGAAGCACGCTCATAATGTCCTTCTTTTGACCAGATGTTGAGTTTGAAAAAACAGCATTACAGAGCAAAGTGCTTCTCTGTTGTTTGTTCTTTTTGTGCAAACTTATCAATTTTGAACA
Source organism: Mochlonyx cinctipes (assembly GCA_001014845.1). NCBI lineage: Eukaryota > Metazoa > Arthropoda > Insecta > Diptera > Chaoboridae > Mochlonyx > Mochlonyx cinctipes. The sequence goes on along the minus strand of JXPH01002059.1, from coordinate 12,742 downwards.
ATATATTTAAACATAAAAACAAATTATTATATTTTCAGGGATTCAATTTGAGTCAAACGTTATTTTAACTTTGAGAACGTTATACATATACATTTTCTCTACTGATGATGAAGTCGCTCCAAACTTGAATTCATATTATTTTATTCTTTTTCTTGCTAAAAATAGCAAAAATTTGCCATTTATCCCAACCAATGAAGACAGTTTTTTTTAACTATTGAATACATTTTTTTTTACTTTTAAAACTTATATTTGAAATTATATAAAATAACAAATTTTGTTCAAATTATAACGTTAAACGTTATATGTATGGAAATTAAAATCATACCTAATAATTATAATTATAATAAAACATATTCATATGAATTACATAATAAACCTAAACGGTAAACAATTGTGGTTTTGTATTCTAACAATCTCCAGTCAGAAACGTATTTTTTATACGGTTCGGCCAACACTTTTATTTATTACCTAGTCCAGGGCCAGTTGCAAGGGCTTTAATATGCTAGTCTCTACCAAATTCTAACTCTAATATTTCAATGGTTTTTGCCGACATTTTATTTAATTAAATAAACTTGTACAGAATTTCATACGAAATCAAAAAATTCAATTGAAATAAAACATGTCAGGTGCTCTTTGCATTTAATTTGATTGAGAAGGAGAGAATGCAGAAAATAATCCCGCCCACTATGTACGGTATTTTATATTTCACGACAACGTTTTCTTAATTTAACGGCAAATTCATTTTTGAGCACGTACCATTTACTAAAGAAATAATATACTGGGGACTTCGAACAAAATAGAGGCGAAATTTTTTTTTCATTGACACCCAACGCCATCTGTAGAGTTAATGGAAAAGGTCAAAAAATGATTTCAAAAATAAAAAATGTTGTGCTTTTTGGATAAAAACATAACCTCTTTCTCATGAACATAACCTGTACAATAAAAAATTTACAAAATTATGGGAGAGAGATAGAGAGAGATTTTAGTTTTACATTAAGTCACCCGTATCGCTAGTCACAGATAAATTTGAATTTTAGTCGTTGACGCAAGTCCCCAGTATATTATTTCTTTAGTAAATGCACGTACNGTCAAAGGTTATGGTTTTATCCAAAAAGCATCCAAATATGACAACGTGTTCTTAATTTAACGGCATTTTCTAATATTTTGAAATCATTTTGTGAGCACGTGTTATAATTTAACGACAAATTCGATAACGTGTTATAAATTTAACGGCAATTTCTTATTTTGAAATCATTTTTTGAGCTTCCCCTATTAACTCTATAGATATCGCAGGGTGTGAATAAAAAAAAAATTCTCCACTCTTTTGTTCTAAGTCCCCAGTATATTAATGGTTAGTAAATGGCACTACAAGGGGAAAAAATGCGACGCCTTCTCAAAAAATCTGGTGAAAGTCTTATTCTTTTGAAATTGCTGTTAATTAAATCACGATGTCCCAGGACAATCTCGAACAAATATTAATGGATTATTGCAGTGAATGTGAAAATTGTCCGATGTCGTACGCGACAAAATTGTGGGCAAATCCTGTCTGACAAACTTTTCAATGACGGGGCAATATCTTTATTTGATAATTCTAGAGGGGACCTCATGTTTGCGACTTGAAGAAATGACAAAAAAATTTAGTCTAGAAATATAGATTTTGACCATACATACCCTGATCTTGCCTTCTGTCGGCGAAATTTTGATTTCTTCGTGGACAAATTTGGAAAACATATTCGCAATTTGGCTATTTTTGATATACAAAAATCAAATCGTGGTTACGAATTGTTTATGAGGTCTTGAGTAAGGTGAGAATCCGTTAAGAGATTTATACAAATTTTGAATGGTAAAGGCCACTTCTTTTGTTGACCAAACCATAGACTTTTTTCAGTGTCTCGACGGATTCATATCCAGAGACCTTTAAAAGCTAGCTCAAACCACCATGACAGACGACTTTTGATCCAAATTGGTAAGTTACGAAAGTTTTTTGCAAATTGCTTAAGGAAGAATTCAATTCTCATATTTTGCTAAGAGATATTTTTTGATCAGGGTATGAAAACCCGATGAAACCCAATCGATTGACGAAAAAAATTTGCACACATTTTTAATAATATTTCGAAAACTATCAACTTCAAAGATGCTGGATTTTTTTAAATCGACATCTGTTGAAATTAACCTACTTGAGTAGTTTTGTTATAGAACATGGTGAAAAACACAGAAAAACACAGACGTCTTAATCAAAACCTGCCATCTCATTCTGTTTGTATCCCTTTTCATTCACTCTTGTTAACTTTTCCACCATTTATATGGGGTCATGTCAAAATACAATTTTCGGCCAATGATCTACAGGGATAACGTTATTTTAGACCCAATTGAGGACTGGTGCAGATATTGGCGCGAAACAAAAAACTCTGGTTTCCTATCAAGACGACTCTGTTTACTAGTGTTTCTAGGTGAAACATTAAATTTGATTCAATAAAAATAATATTTTATGCGACACTTTATCTAAGCTCCACCTTTATTTTTTGCACGATTTTTTTAACTGAATTTTGTGGCCCAAGTATCGTTTGACATTCCATGAAAAAAACTTGTAAAATCGTGAAAATTGAATAGAATTTGTTAAAAATAATTTTTCATCCTACAAAAAAACGTTATTCTATTAAAAGTTTCAAAACTAGGTAGAGATCAACCATAGCATCATTACCCTATACTAAAATTATCTTCACATTTTTATTCCCATTTAATATAACTCAAAAATGACAGAAAAAAGACAATTTTATTGCAAATACTACGAATAATAATGAAATAGTGATACTACCCCGATACTACTACACACTAAATTAAAACAACAATTTGAAATTGTTAGAACATCGAAGAAATGTAGCTTCTATGATGGAACAAGTGGCTGTGGATAAAACAACAAAAATTTCCAGTTACAAACAACTTTTAAATTTGTTTTTATTTTCTCCAATAGGGCGATGGACAAACTGGTTATGTTCTTCAATGCAGGTAGTGAAGAAAAACAATCAAACACACTTCTATATTCAATTTAATCAATATTCATCGTCACAATCAACATTCATATTGTTCGGCTCCGTCTTGATGACCGTGGCCGGAATGTACACCCTGTGCGCCCCTTGTGTGTCCCCCTTCATAGTCTCCTCGTACCTCTTGGCATTAAGTAAATGTTCAGTAGTTCCCAGGTGCTCTTTGTACTTTCCTATCCGAATAAACTCCAAATTGCAGACCTCACAAGTGTGGACACGATCATTCTCCCTGTTCCTTTTATGAATATGCTCATGCTGCTCCCAAACAGCCTTGTGATGGAACTTCATGTCACAGTAGTGGCAGGCAAATGATTTTTCTTTGTGTTGCTGTTTATGGAGCCAAATGTTTGCGTAAGACTTTCCACAAATCTCGCATTCTCTCAATTTATTTTTCTTTCCCATTTTTCGTACTAGCTTTAAATGTTTCCACTCTTTGGTTCTTTTATCGACTTTATCATAGTTTGATGAGTCTGGTAACTCTGTCATGTCCACAAGGAAGCTCTCCTCCTCATCGTTATCTTCAACAGGTTGCTTTATTTTTCTCGGTCTCCCCCTTCCTTTTGAAACGTATTCTATTGGGACTTCTGGAGTTACGACGACTTCTTCAGGCGTTTCTGCGAGAGGATTCATTTTGAGAATTGGTGTTTCAGCCTCTACCTCAACAACATTGTTTTGCTGAATTTCTTGCAGATCATCCGGAGCAAGCAGTAATTTAGAGAGATTTTTCAATATTTCATCATTTTTCAAACATGCAAATTTAAATTGATGATATTTTTCAATCATCTCTTTACATTTTGCGCACACAATGGTTGTAATTTCTTCCTTAAAATCGATCTGAAACGTGTAGAATAGAAATTATTATTTATCGATTTTTTGGAAGCTCAAGAAAATCTTTTAGGTACCTTCAGTCCAACGCAGTCGTAGATTCTATTTATGAAGGAATTATCCTTTTCGAACAGCATCAAAGGTTCCATTTTACCATCGGACAGTAGGCATAGTCTGCATAGCTTTTTTAATCTATATAATTTATTAAATTTTATTCATGGTTATTTCAGGATGAAGTTCAGTGTATACTTACGGGTGATTTCTGACTTCTTCGTGGCTTTTTCTCGTCGATTTTATCTTGGGTTCTTTCTTCATCTTGTTTAATATTATGTTTAAAAAGCTTTTTGGAATATCCCAATTGCAATTGCAGATATTTTTCAAAATGTATTAGTATTTTTTCAAGAAAGTAAACAATAAATCTATAGCTCTGCTCTACTCAGCGAAACGCCGTTATTTGACTTGGGTGCTGTCAAAAATTATTCAGCCCTCTGATGAAAAAAGTTTAAATCAAAAATTTCTGAAGGGAACGAAACGGCAACGAACCAACGAACGTTCAATTCAATCAAAAGTGGAAGAAATTTTGTGTTTGATCAACGCGAGTGAAAATTTTAATAATCTTGTGAAAAAGCATTCTAAAATTGATAAAAATGGCTTCAAGTGATCAGCAAAATGTTGGGCAACCTCACCTGCAAAAGCAAGATTTGACTCAGCTCGTAAGTACTGCGGGTTATGATATGATATGAAAATTATGATATGAAAATTTTAATTCTGAATGTGCCACCACAACTCCACGAAAATTTGATGGCGGCGGCGACGACGTCAATTTTTACACCATAAAATATTGATGCGTGCTGCTGCTGCTATTGACCTTTTTTCGGCGCTGATTTACGTGTCGAATCTGTAGAATTTGGATTAATTTTAGCATAAAAACCCATTAATTTTTATTAAAATTGTATAAAAGATGTTAATTTTGGATTAAAAACAAGTTTTGGAACAAGTCTGATGCAATCCATCTGTAGAAATTTTTTGGTTATGTTTTGTGGAAAGTGGAATTAAATTTTAGCCCGGACGCGACAAAAAAATTGCTGATTTCTATTTGTAATTTCAGGACATCACAAAATTGACGCCGCTCTCGCCAGAAGTTATTTCGCGTCAGGCCACTATCAATATTGGTACGATTGGGCATGTAGCGCATGGTAAATCGACCGTTGTCAAGGCCATTTCTGGTGTGCAGACAGTTCGTTTCAAGAATGAATTGGAAAGGAATATTACCATCAAGTTGGGTAAGTGCTCTAAGAAATTTACAGTTTTTCCTATTCAAGCTCCCATACTTACTCTCGTTTTATATGTATTATATTGCTATTTCCAAAATTTCTAAAGGTGACAGGAGATTTTTTACAACGTTTTATCTAAACTGATGTTGTTTTAAGCTTTTCTTTCTTTCTCTCATCATATATAGATAAAAAAGAAAAGCTATTGTAGGTATTCAGTAAAAAAATTGGTTCCTCTGGAAAAGTTGCTCCAAAATGGTCTGAAACGTGAAAAAAACTAAAGAAAAAACCTGTCTGTGTGTGTGTCTGTCTGTCATCGTCGTCGTCTGTGTTCGATAACTCGAAGGGCTCCCATATAAACTCACCAGAATTTTCCATAAATCTTTAGTTCTAATGATCGGAATGAGTTCAAATTTGGAATATAATCTCTTGGAAAGTATCCAAGAACAGTTCCTAAAAAAGTTTGACCCTAGGACATCGGGATCCGAGGGCTTCTTGGTACCAGGAACTTCCAGAATTCTTGAGTTTTAGTGATCGAAATGAGCTCAAATTTGGAATATAAGCTTTTGGTAAGTATCCAAAAACAGTTCCTAAAAAATTTTGACTCTGGGACATCGGAATCTGAGAGCTCCATGGTAGTAGGAAGTTCCATAATTCTTGAGTTCTAGTGATCGGAATTAGATCAAATTTGGAATATAGGCTTTTAGTAAGTACCCAAGTACAGTTCCTAAAAAGACTTGAGTTCCACATGAATTTAAAGAAAGATGTCAAACATCGTTTTTTTGTATCGAATAGGTAGTTGCTGCAGATAAAATATTTAACCAAAAAAAAAACCAGAATCGTAAATAACAATAGCTCTCATGAACGTAACTATTAAAATCATCAATAGCATAGTCAAATCAAGACTAATATCTCTATTGGAAGAAGAGAAAATACCTATCCTAAATCACCTCTCAGCCAGAAATGCAGTGAACTACCTAGTGACGTCCATCAAAAGAGCAAAAAGGGGAAAAAAATCGTAATGGCCATTTTCCTAGACTTGTCAAAAGCATTCGACAACGTGGACATTAACATCCTAGTGGAAAAACTAAAAGGACTAAAAATACCGGATGGCCTAGTTCGATACTTAACTAACAGGAAAATCTCAATAAACATCGAGGGGAAAAACATTCATGGAGCTACAACAAAAGAGCTACCTCAAGGCTGCCCGCTGTCACCCATTCTATTTGTAATCTACAAAATAGTTATCCACCTAATTAACATAACAGGTCTCATAAAGGTCCAATACGCTGACGACTTTGCTATGATATTGACTCCTTAAGCAAATAAAAATGAAAATCAACCCGAGTACTTCGGAACCAAACTAAGAAGAAAACAAAGAAATAAAAATAAATTACACCCTGATAGAATCTACTTGTACCTAATAATACCTCGGCTAAACCCTAGACATAGCATTAACACACTGAGCACACATTAACGTTATCACGGACAAAGCAAAGAAAAAGACAAACTTAATAAAATACACACCCAAACACACTAATCAAAACTAACAAAGCAATAGTTCTGCTCACAATTGGATGAAGGAGCAACCTTCTAGGCAGTGCAGCAAAAATACACCTCAATAAATCGAATAATTTTTTTTTTTTTTTTTGGCAGTTCGTATCCAATTTTGGAAAAAATAGGAATAGGAAAAAATTAAAAAATACTCTAATATTTTTAATTATTTTTCAAAAATAAATTAGATTTACATTCCTTATCGTTTACCTGTCATCACATTCCATTTTATTTGTAGGGTTCTGTTTTTTCGGAAGTGCCACCCTTCATTTGAAAGGTTCTGTATTTTTTCTTTGTTTCTTTGGTAGGGTTACACTTCATTTGTAAGGTTCTGTGTGTTTTTCTTTGTAGGGTTAGGGCTGGTAACTCATTAGCATAACCATTAAAGTTGTGGTGGCTCGGAATCCACTATAAGCTGTAGGTCCATTAATACCTAGAAAGTTATCTGAAATATGAGGAGGCCTTATTATAATATTAAAATAATTCCTGCGAAAATTCTACAATAGGTACTCCTAATGGATGGAATTTATAGAATTTATTGCAGTTTCGTACACTATTATAAGGTCTCCCCGGAAATCACCGAAAAGTTGTGTGTGAAACTATATGCGTATTTAGCACGTATTTTTATAGACGCCCTGGAATTTAGGTGCTTTTCTTTTGAGAATTTCTCTGTTGCCTAAAGACACACAAGAGTGGTTTTGGCATCAGTTTTAGATAAACCTCGAATAAAACTCAAAATTTTCTGTTCAAAAACATTGCAAATTTTGATTCGGTATAGAAAAGACGCATCTGAAATTAAAGTTTAACAAACAGATTTTTTTTAACATGAATTTATTATTTGTACCTAATATTTGTATTTAATTTAATTTGGTAGAATTTTAAATTAAAAAATTCGTTGAAAAGTTATTTTTTTCGTTGTAAATTTTTTGTTTGTCCCGTTCATTTATCAGTTTGAACATTTTAAAAGTGATTTTAGTTTTCAAAAAACCTTTAAAAAAAATAACTAAAGTATAAAAATATTGAATGCGTTAAATTTGTTATGGAATAGAAAAAATTGATTAATGAAGGGGACAATAAAAGTATAGAAAAGATAATGAAAAAAATAACTTTACAAGTGTGAGAAAAGTAAATTTTTGAAATTGTCCCCTTTTGATTAATTTTGACTGATCCAAAAACAAATTTAATTGCAGAAAAAATGCCAGCAGAACTAATTGAAAAAGTGCTACAATCCTCCGAAGATCTTATGATATATAGAAAGGAGGTTCACATGAAATTCAATATCAAAACTCCACTAAAAGAGCGCAAGGGCAAAAAGAGAAAATTGAGTTCAAACAACGACATGCACGACATTAAAACAAAACAGGCAAAAATTCTTGATTTTCTTGAAATTTCTCCCAAAATACAAGAGAAGAAAATGAAGCAAATGAATATTGCTGACTATTTCAAGACGCCCATTATAAAAACACAAACTTCTCCTTCTTTCTCAGAGACGTCCTTCAAATCAGAGCCCGTGGCGTGTGTCGTCATCACAAGAGATTTCAATGATTCCGATACTGAATCGATAGCCTCAAGTGCCGCGACGAATGAGAATAATCAAGAAACAGAAAATACTCCGCAGAGTAAACGAGCAAAAAGAAACTCTACAATTATTCAAGAAAAAACGCCCGCACCAATTAGACAAAGAAGGAAATCTGTCTTTTATCAGGAAGTCCAAGAAATCACCTTAGAAAATAGTCTGCCAAAAACGCCGGTGGAAAACACTACTGAAATAAAAAAGAGAAGAAAGTCGGCTTATGTTGCGGAAACGCCAAAAAGAAAGTCAGTTTCTGCCACTTCAACATCAAAAACGACAACAGAAAAAGAGTACACAGTTGAAGATATTCTTGAGATTAGCGAAATCGATAACGAGCCATATTTCTTGGTAAAGTGGAAAAATTACAGCAAAAGATCAAACACGTGGGAGCCTTTAAAGAATGTCCGCGATTGTGCAATTTTTTCTGGCTACATCAACTACGAATTCAATCGGGAAGATTTTCGCGAGAAAATCGAGGAACTTTCGAAAGAAATTACTGAAACAGAAAATTTCAAAATGCATCAGGAGGAATGGAAAAAGAAATCTTTTGAGAAGATTATTGAAGAATATGAAAATTTCGATGATTTCAATTACAAAAGTCACGTTATTTTACAAATCGTCCTTTGTTTGGAAGCTGAAAAGGAGGCAGCCGAAGGAAAAACGGTGGAAATAAATGAGAAAATTAGAATTAAGATAGAAGAAATGTTTAGAGAGAAAATCTCTTACGATAGGAGAAAAGATCAATTGGAGCAGATTAAAATGTTTGAAGACAAAATCAATTCTTTTGAGCCGGAGTGTAAGATTGTGGTAGAAAATTTTCAAGATTTGGACGTGCCGGCGCAGAATTTTAAATACATCAACAAAAATATTGCGATGGAGGGCGTCGAAATCCCCGAAGATCCACCGTACGGGTGCGAGTGTGAAAAGTGCGATTTCCGAAGTGATTGCTGCGGCAAAAATGCCGGCTCCAAATTTGTTTATAAGTCCAGCAAGGGACGTTTGAATGTTCCAATCGGAACCGCCATTTACGAATGTAACAAAATGTGTAAATGTGGTCCAGATTGTTCAAATCGCGTCATGCAGCATGGACGTAAATTCAATTTACGTTTCTTCAAAACAGACAATGGGCGTGGATGGGGCGTAAAGACGAATCAGACCATTTACGAAGGCCAATATATTACAGAGTATATTGGAGAGATTGTGACTCACGAGGAGGCGGAAAAGAGAGGACGTGAGTATGACGCTGTTGGCCGGACATATTTGTTCGACTTAGACTTTAACGGATCGGACAATCTGTACACAATTGACGCTGCAAACTTCGGGAATGTTGCGAGATTCATAAACCATTCTTGTGATCCGAATTGTGGAATTTGGCCCGTTTGGATTGATTGTTTGGATCCGAATTTTCCACGGTTGGCCTTTTTTGCGTTGCGTAGGATTGAAGCTGGAGAAGAACTTTTGATAAATTACCATCAAGAGACGTCGACAGAATCACAAAATAAAGAGCAACACGATGAACGGGTTGTTGGGATAACAATGTGTCAATGTGGGGCTGAGAACTGCAAAAAATATATATTTTAATATTATTAATTATTTTTAAGCATTAAATAATGGCTGAAGGAAATTTATTTTATAACTTATACTTATACCTTCAGAATACAGCATTAGTCTTTTATAATAGTTGATGAGCATGAAGCAAAAATGGAATCAGCGATCCCCTCGAGGGGTAAATCACGATAAAAAAATGTACAAATACGGGGATACGCTACAATAGTGGTACCCTAAAAAATAATTTTACGTTAGGACCTTTTACACAGATTAAAAATCCAAATTTGTTTTTATCATGTTAATATATCCAATATCCATCATTCAAGCGATGCAGTTGGTTTTTACGCGAGAAATAATTTATTTGAAAGAAAAAATTTAATGGAAGTAAATCAATCCAT
>JXPH01002048.1:9444-22353 GCA_001014845.1 Mochlonyx cinctipes | reverse complement strand
AGGAATCCAAAACGTGTTTTAAAGTTGATTTGGGCGATTTTCATTTTTGGACCAAATGCATGACTTTGACTTTCAGTTAAAGTAAAAATTAGTAATTCAAGTCGAGTTTAAGTAGTAAATAACAAAAATAGAATTCCATCCATCCATTTTGGTGGTTACAGAAACAAAATAAAGGTTCTTCCTTTACCCGAAAGGAGCGCATTATTTTCAAAACTGTCAAAATCATCGAATATTTTGCCCTGTGGAAAATCTGTAATAGCACCGTCACCACAATGAAGATGTTATATTTAACCATAAAAACATGAAAAATAAATGTCTACAGTGACGGGGCTCCATGCTAATATTCAATTTCAAGAAAATTGTCAATTCGACTTAACTTTAAATCGCAAAGCCAACGAGCAGATTGCTGCGCATACAATATTTTGACAGATTCAATTTGAAAAACAGATTAAACTGTCATCTTCATTTCATTCAATTTGATCTACCTCAAAGTTTATAATAATTCTGTTGAAAATTTATGAAATCTTTCAAATTCAATTAACCTTTTTCTTCTCTCTGCTGCTCTGCACCAACGGACTTGAGGTAAGTTATGAATTTATGCATATTATCAAGTTGTCACAACAATGGCCGATCATATGGGATGAAAAATGTTTTAATCCGAAATTGCCCGAAACAGAATCAAAACCGGATGTCAAGGTAAAATAATTGGCATAAAAATAAATTAAACATTATGTTCTTTTACATGGATATATATATTTGTATTAAATAAACATTAAAGAGAATTTCTAAGGAATTGTAAATATTTATTATGTGATTAAGATTACTTTTAATGAATGTTGTTGTACACTGTTTGGAGAAAATTAATTTGCAAATGTTTTTTTTCCTTAGAAAAACAGCATAAAGTCCAGATGCTTTTTTACAGTGGGCTCTTGCAGTTTTAGAATTGGGAAAAATCTCTTTTTTTCACCCTTTGCATAAATTGCCAGGTTTTATGGTCATTTAAGGAAGTGCACAGATAATTTCAGAAACGATTTTTTTAGTTTGTTAAATTATCAGAATAGTTTTTGAACACGAACTCGTATTTTAGCGAAAAACAACTGAAATAGTTAGAAGAACTAAAAAAAATAGTTCGACTATGTGAACTAAAATAAATCGTTTTTGAAAAAGTGGTCACTTGCGGGTCCTGACGCTTCTGGCAAAGTTTGAAGATCNGAATAGTTTTTGAACACGAACTCGTATTTTAGCGAAAAACAACTGAAATAGTTAGAAGAACTAAAAAAAATAGTTCGACTATGTGAACTAAAATAAATCGTTTTTGAAAAAGTGGTCACTTGCGGGTCCTGACGCTTCTGGCAAAGTTTGAAGATCTAACTAAAAATAATAGTTTGAAGCTCAAACTAAAATTAATAGTGGGTAGATTTTTGCCTAGATTTTGGTGAAAGGAACTAAAATTTTAGTTTCCAGTATTATCTGTGTATATTCGTTGTTTTTCAGCACCCAAAACTAATGCCAGCAGTCACGGTTTTAATACAGGTAAAACCCCGAAGAATCTCAAAGCCGCGTCAGCAAAGCAAAAAAATACCAAACTTCAATTATTCCGCCTTGTATTATCTACTGGTGAAATCCTTCGAATAAGATTGCCCGTCAAACATTTCACGTCTGCGTCCTTGCACAAGACATTTTCCTTTAAGGACGCATGTGATTTTGTTTTAGCTGCGCCTATAATCGCATATTTTTGCGTCTTATCTCCGCCTAGAGAATTTTAGTTTAGCCTTTTGGGGCAAGGAAATGTCTTGAGGCCAGCTAATAGTGTTTTTTTAAATAGTCGCGGCGCAATCGCTTCGTGGGACGCTGGCTGAGAAACCGACGAGAATGAAATCTCATCCGTCAATTTAGTCTTATGAAAGTTTAGGCTTATGGTTTTGCGTCCAGACTCCAGCGTACATCAAGACCATAGCTTTTTATAATAAATGTGATGTACTTTTTGTGGTTTTAGTCGCATTGTTGACGCTTGCGTCCACCCTTATTATTTGAAAACGACTTAGAAGAATTTTTTGAAGTATGCAACTTGTTCGTGGACGCATGCGACTTATCTGAGTCTAGTTTATAATTATGACACACGAAATAAATAGAGAATATCTTAGCTTGCTGTTTGAAAGGCGGTGGTTCGACTCCAAGAGTCTGCAAAAACATAAAAAAAAACTTCAGTCTGACGCACGCTAGTTGACAGCAACGCAACGCAAAATAGGACGCCAGTGCCGGTATACATGTAAAATCACACGCAATATATAGAGAATATACGAGTGACATATGGCATGCACTGGATGGTGTATTAGATAGCGTTCAGTGCCCATGGACTGGACGCGGACGCGTGTGGTGTCAAATCAGCGATCTATTTTTTAGACGCTGGAGTCCACAACTGGTTCGATTTTTGAGTCCAGAATGCATCCCTACACGCGAGCGTCTAGGCTGATTGTAGAAACTTACGTCTAGTAGAAAGATTGTCGCACGAGACAACTGAATCTTATTCTCAGGCCTCATGTAGACGCCAGCATCGATTGCGTCCACCACATCGACGGGCGTTTTGGGCACATTACTAGACGATCGTCCATGTGGCGTCCACGATGCACAGACGCCTTTGTGAAGACGCAGACTGTACCCAGTGTTTGCCGGGTTGCCCTTAAAGATTACCAACTTCAGATTTCCGTACTATAACCAGTTTTTTAACATAATGTGAGGTTCGGTTTTTTGAATAAATGACCGTAATTTTTTCTAAAAACAGTTAGTCCCTCAGTCATGATAATTTTCATTGATGAAAACCAATTTTTCTTCAAGTAACTAATTCTTTAGCAACATACATTCTTTGGTAATAGTACGGTATTACAGCAAAGTGGTATGACTAGTACGTATACAGAAATCAAGCGACATAAAACTTGATGGATCGGCCACGTGCTACGAAGGGGTCCAATGGAACCCGGATCAGTAGCAAAAGAAAGTTTGGATTACAGTCCTCGTTAAGGAACTAGATCCAGGGGCAGACACCTCAACGTGACACCGTTCCGTCTGATTTCGGGTCCGATTTTTCCCGGTTTTTTGGTTTCCAAATATCGGTAAAAATACCCGAACCCGGAGGTGAAATCGAGCAGATAAAAAATCGGGTCTTTTTCCAGAATTTCTGAATATTTTTTTAAGGGTGTACGTAATACTGAATGGGGTGACATTGACATTATAGCAACTACTAAGAATAGAACTAGATGGAAAAATACTTTTAAACTGCTTTGCCCCACAAGGGACCATAGGCCTTAAGTAAGTAAATCATAGTTATTTACTGGAGTTTTATTGTTTGGACAACTGAAAATGTTAGTAAATTTTGTTAATCATTTTGAGTTCGGTCAGTGAAAGCGATTCAAAGATTTATGCTGTACTTTTTGTCATTTCCTGTAATATTGACATTCTATTGAGCTATTCAATCAATTTTACTGAATTAATCAATGAGTTTTACCAAATTCTTCAATCAATTCTACCGAATCATTTATTAACTCTTCCAGGCTATTTAATAAATTGTGCATAGTACACAGTAAAAATTATTGAAAATTTACTCCTATTTACAGTTAATAATTATTACTATTTCTCCATAGAAATTTACCTTGTTCTTACATAGTAAAATCAATCAATTCTACTAAATTATTCAATCCATTCTATCAATTCTACTGTACTAAATTATTCAAAAAATTCTACCTAATATTCAATTAATTGTACCAAATTATTCAATCAATTTTACCACATTACTCAAACAACTTTTCATATTTTATAATTTTCACCAGAAAAAGCTTATACAACTAGATCCGGATAACCGCGGTATAACTGTAGTAATAAAATCTCAATTAATTAATCTCAGGAAATTTGCTTTGCTTAATAATTGAGGAGTAGACGATTCTGAAAAGGTTTATCCGCAATATCCTATTCACTTTCCCTTTCTTTTCTTTATAATATAAATTTACCCCAAGAAGGTCACTTGATTTTCATATAAATTATAATTATTATATTCCTCTGTGAAAAGAATCTCTTTTTATCTCGTCTCCTCTCATCTCAGTTTATCTCCGTCTCAGTTACATTGAAATCAATTTTCGTACTTAATATTTTTGCATCAAATTCCTCTGTACCCTTCTGGGCGTAATCATAGCCAAAGGACTACTAAGATGTCCTAGTTTGGTTCGTGGTTCATCTCGTGTGATTTTTGAAGGAATACCAACATTCAAACAAAAATATGGTCGTTGATTCAACCACAACATAAATAATGCATTATAAAACTACTAGATGGCGCGTATCTTCAATAGGATTACATGTAAACCAAGCCACACAAAACACCAAAAAAATACAAATTCACACAAGCCAAAAACCTACACTATTGTAGCAGAAAACTTAAACATTATAGCAGTTTATGCTTTTGAAATGAACCAAGACCATAGGTTCTTCAATGCACCCAACTTTGAATATGAACATCATAGTATTTATTTGTCTATGGCTCCACCCTTTTATAAAGGATTTAAAGGTTTTTGAAAAAAATCGTCTTTCCCGCTTTTTTCCCGAGATTCTGAACATCGGTGGGATAAGGTATGGCTTTCGTTATTTTCTGTGTAAAAATTAGTATTTTTGCTGTCGGCATTGTCAAGTTGTAACCACACGGCTACACCAGACAACTCAAACTCTAAATATTATTAGATAAAAAAAATACTTGATGATTAAGGATGAAAAATGTTTTCCATTCTATAGGATGTTTTTCAGGCTGGAGTGGGGAGGAGAGGATAAGATCAAAAGAAGGCTATATACATGTGATGGTATAGCCTTCGCTTTAGCTTTTCAAATCGTAAACAATTTCAAACAAAAGTAAATTGAGAGCTTTTATCGAAACCAATAGGTTTTAAATTAATTAAGTACAAGAATGTAATATCATGTCTCAAGTTACTTTAAGATTGCTGTATGTGGAGCGGATTTTATATGTTATTACCATCAGAATGAAGTCCAACAAACCAATGAATATTGTGGACTTCATCATCAAATTCAAACAGTTGGGCTCAATATGTTTGACAGATCCTTAAAATAATACTTTCTAGGAGGTTACACCTTCACTAGCCAGGCCTTTTTTAGCTCTTTTGGAAAGTTTGTTGAGCTATCCCCCAAAAAGTTTCTGTTGGGTCTGAAAAACATAGTCAAAAATTTTGAGACCAATTGGTGAAGGTTTAAAGAGTGCTGTCATGGATTTTATTACACTTGGCTGAATCCCATTTGGCCGGAAAAAAAATTATTTGGATATTTGGCCGAAACATAAAAAAATATTTGGGACATTTGGCCAAAATAGAAAAAAAAATATTTTAATGCACTCTCAATAATAACTTTCCTTTATGTAAAATTCAGAATCAATTTAAGAAAATATTAAAATTAACATGAATAACATTAATTTTACTGCATCCTAGTCATGAAAAAAAAATCGAAAAAGAGTGCATTAAACGGGGTTTTCTTTATTATCGGTNCATTGGCAAAAATAACTTTCTTTTACTAAAATGCATAATCAATTTAAGAAAAAGGGAGCATTATGTGCAATAATATTATTTTTATTGTAGCCTAATCACAAAAAATCTTTGAATAAAGGGTGCATTATGTGGGGTTTTTTAATTATCGGCAAAAATAACTTTCTTTAGCTAAAATTCATAATCACTTTAAGAAGAAAGGGTGTATTGTGTGCAATAGTATTAATTTCATTGTATCGTTAACACTAAAAATAATCAAAAAAAGTCTTTGAAAAAAAGGTGCATTAAGTGGGGTTTTTTATTGATTTTTTTTTTTAATTTTTGATGTGGTTTTTGGTAGACCAATGAATGAATAAAAACATAATTTTGTTGGCTTAGGGTCCAATCTTTATTTTATTAAAAACGACGTTTCGAGTTTTTATGGACTCATTATTAAGTTATAAGATATAATTAATTAAATTAATTAAAAACATTGCACAAACAAGTGCTTGTCAAATAGTAAAACTTTTTTTTACTTTTTGACAAGCACTTGTTGCTGCAACGTTTCATTATATCTTATAGCTTGATAATGACTAATGAGTCCATACAGATTCGAAACGTCGTTTATAATTTAAGTTTTTTTATTTCGGCCAAATGTCGGTAAGACAGTTCTACGCCGAAACTAAAATAGTCTTAACAGGAGGGAAAAGTGGCGCCCAACGTAAAGGCTATTGGTCCCTGGAAATCCCGTTACATATTTTTTTTAGGCCAAATTTCCGCGAAAAAAAATCGGTCATATGGATTTGGCCCCTTTTTATTCGGCCTAATATCCCAACATGGGGTACATGACTCTTTTTGGGAGGTAGCCCATCAGACTTTCCAAAAATGCTAAACTAAGGACCAAATTACTGGAAATGGATTTGGGAAAAAACTCTATTCTATGTTTACACTAATTCAACGTTATTTTTTTAGGGGTGTAGTTACGTTCAAGATTTAAAAAAATTTCAATTTTCATATTTCAGATTTTATTTACGTAGAAGACAAAGCTTCAGGTTATTTAGTTCATCGAAAATCAATTTGTAATGCAAAACATTTTGCCTACAGCGAGGGTAAATTTGCTTAGAATTTTCAATATTTAAATTAAACAAAAAAGGATTCGGTACAGAGAAATATATTAAAAAATAAAATAAGTAAGAAAAATATTCCCAATAATCCATCAAAAATGTTCACGAAAATTTTGAATAAGAGCGATGGGAAGCAATGCAAGGTATCCAGACTTTAAAAACTGAGTAAACTACTAGGTAACTGCCGACACTCTAAATTAACCGATTTTTAGAATAAAACTGGACCACCGAATAATTCTGTTAATCTTGTTTACGATACGATCGGAGAAAGTGATCCACAGATTTATTCTGTAGTTTTTGCCATTTTTGTTGTAAAACGTGGTGACTCCACTTCCACTCTTAATTCTACCGAATAATTCAATCAATTTTATTGAATTGAGTTTTTATTTATCATTATCATTTGATTAATAATTCAATTAATGAATTAACCAACACATATTTACTTACTTCAAACAATAATTACAATGAAATAAAACACTCAGAAAAAACAAAGTCGTTGATTTTATTTCAACGAGAAAAACACGCCGATTTGGCGTGAAATACACACGTACGCTTAAATCTTATTCCAATCATGCAGTGTTTGCTAGAATTTGGAAAAAAGAAGCTAAATCACGCCAAATCGATAGTGTCGACACGCTTATGTGACATGTTTTTGACCCGTGATATCAATACAAGCACGCTAACTCGGTTTGTCTACACACTTCAAAACAGTGAGATGAGTGATTCAGGGTGTTTTTGTTCATCACGCGCTTTTATCGGCATGTTTCTTACGGGATGCATGCGACTCGTTCATGGAATCCACAGAGATGTTGTACAGCATCTTTGCTTACTGATCGGAAGGTGGTGGTTCGATCCCAGAAGTCAGTGAAAAAAAGAAAAGAAATGCGAATAAAATAAAATTAACCAGATCTGTCGTACAGATCCAAAAACCATACAGTAGACACACACTGTATTGGCGTGTAAAACACGCTGTTCCAGTGTTCTTTTTTCATGCCAACAATCAGAGCGTCAACTTGCAGTTTTCGAGCAGTAAGTCACATCCAGCTCAAAAAAATTTGTATTGAGGCTTGTAATATTCCAAATATTTAGTACTCATTTTTTTATTACTTCATTTTTCAAAAAAAAGATTCTTTTAGGACAAATATAGAAGTTCTATTATTTTTATCAATCATACTTTCTATACAATAGTACTAAATAAGTAATGGAGTAATGGCTTTTCAAAAGAGTAAAAAACTAGAAAAATTCCGATTTTGTTATGATTTCCGATGATTTTAAAACAAAAATAATAATTTGTAGGCAAACCGCTCAGGTAAAACTTTTTTTATTTGAGGTACGAAATAGTGCGAAATGAGTACTAAATTATAGAAAATTGAAAATTGGAGAAATGGAATTTTTTTAAGCTGGAGAGTACCTCCAAAGCCCGAAATTGAATTTGTGTCGACGTGTCAAATAACAATTAGAGACAATTCAACGTGTTTTTTCATGCCAAATCGGCGTGAATTTTTCTCTGAGTGAACTTACTGGCCTGGGAAATTTGAGAATAGCCAGGTAAAACGATCCTCGAAAAACTATGCCAAACGATAGATTTTTCACCAAAATCCACTAAAAACATGTTTAAAAAATTTAAACAGAATCTGACTATTAAATTTAAAAAAAAAAACTTTTTTTGGTACTTGCACGTGGTTGTCTTTTGATCAAGGGCGCGAAATACAGAAAACGAGATATAATACGTAATCCTATCAAAAAATTGTAACCCTACCGAAAAAACAAAGAAAAATACATGTAACCCTACCAAAAAAACAGTAACCCTGACAAAAAACAGACATTTGTATGGTTATGGGATGCAAATGTTGACAGTTTAAACAATAAGGAATGCAGATCTAATTATTATTTTTTATTTCCTTCTCGACAAAATTAGATGAAAACTGCAAAAAAAATTACAGAATAATATTATTTGATTTGGACGTTCCTTCTTATTGGATATTTGGAGTACATCCCTGAAGGGTTTTAGGGTAGTGCTGGGATCAATGAGAGCTTGCCAATTCGGACAAACTTTTTTTTTTGCGAAGTGATAACTATTACCGAGGGGCTAATCATTGAATAAATCTACGCATACTTCAAGATAAAAAAACAGACATTTGTATGGTTATGGGATGCAAGTCATTGAATAAATCTACGCATACTTCAAGAAATCTCAAAAAATCCCTAAATCCCATTTAAAATAAATCCCGAAAAGTCCATAAAAATCCCAAAAAATAATTAGTCCATGTGAAAAAATATCCACATGGTTAGCCCCTCACATATTGCCGTTAGAAGTTTGAGAGTTGGTATTAAAGAATTTGATACTAAAAATAGTACAATCAAACACATCATTTTGGAATTTATGAGGTTTTTGGCGGATTAGTGGAGTTTTTATGGAAATTATGGTTTTAAAAATTCACAGGGTTTAAGTATTGAACTATTTTTCCTAGATTTAGGATTGTGATCACCTGCACATCTTGGAATAAAACTGAACTGTCAGGGTATGTAGTAATAAGCTAAACCTTTTTTAGTTTTTGAAATGTTTTAAAGTTTTCGGGTTGTTTTAATTTTCATCTGCAGATATATGTACGGTAGAGAAGAAAAGCAACAAAATTTTCAAAGATTCTAAGAAAGTTATCTTGAATTTTATTTAATTTTTTCTTCTTTGATGCTAAATAATATCTGGAAGAGTGTTTTGGAAAATTACTAGTAAGATTGGTATTCACTGTATTGTAAAGTGTGGGAGTAGAAAAACACTTCTTGTTATATATTTTTGATAAAAAAAATTCTATTAATCCACCTCCATATGCCTATCAATTTGTTGACGCATTAACCTGCCATTTTTACCTGCGATTTTCCTTTCGCGCATTTTCCGCCACAATGCTTCGGCCTTCCGCATAGGCCAGTTCTCAATTTTGGCGGAAAAACTCCGGAAAAATTTGTATTCCTTTATGCTAGACATTCTCCGTTGCATTTTCACTTGATTCAATAATATTATTTTTATCTTTCTATGTATCACAATATAATTTTAAATCATATTCTTGATATTTAAAAACTAATTGGTAATAAACAAAACTAAAACGCGGCACGCGTTCAACTTTTTGTCGGTTGCGATCAGATCAGTACCGCTTAACACCTTAAACGCTACTAAACTGCTTTTAAACGTTCATTTCCCATTAAAATTCAATAAAAAATCTCTTTTAAAACACGGAATATTCGGAAACTGTCGTTGGGCATGCGCGCCGCCACATTTTCCACCTGAATTTCCCAATTGTAACGGCGTGTGAAGTGATGTTGAAATAGAGAAAACAATGCACGAGATGAAAATCCATTTGTTGCTTTTGTTTATGTTTTTGTTTTCAAACATTTTTTTAAAATAAATATAAAATGTGAACTTACCCGCCAAATATCGGTCACTCTGCGATCTTGAATAGCGTAGAATCTGAAAAGATATTGCAGGAGAGTGAACATTAATTGACACCAAGTTCAGATTTTGATGGGGATTTTTGGTGATTTTCATGGAATATTTATTATACTACCGTAAGTGTACTTAAATCTGGACAAATTTTCTGGATATATTTCAATAGTTTTTTGTTTTGATTTAAAATATCAAATCTACAAATTTAATCATTTAGGGTACAGAGTTGCGCACAGTTACGGTAATATTTCATCATCATAATATTTACATTTTAATAACTCGCAAATATTATAAAGTAATCAAAGAGATGTTGAGTAGGAATTTTAACGCGTTCATTGTTTAGATTAGGGTGGATCGTGATTGCCAAAAGTTGTTTGAAAATATTTAGTACATGCACAGATAATTCTGAAAATTAATCCCCGAGATTCAGGCAGCAGTAAATAAATATTTAATTAAATTTTCAAAATTTGTAAGAACTGTCAAAAACTATTTATTTTAGTTCCCATAGCCAAACTATTTTTTTTAGTTCACTTAACTATTTAGTTTNCTTTTTCAAAAACTATTTATACGGCTATGCGATAGCCAAACTATTTTTTTTAGTTCACTTAACTATTTAGTTTAGTTCTTTGACCTAAAAAAATAGCTCGTCGTCAAAGACCATTCTGATAATTTAACGAACTAAAAAAAATGTCTCTGAATATATCTGTGCTGGCAGTTGGAAAATGGCAGGGTCCAGCCCCGTTCGCCCGAAAATTATTTGGTCGAAAGTCGTTCGGTCAAAATACATTCAGTCGAAAAGTCATTTGGTTAGAAAAAAGGGAAATTTCTTAGGGAATTATTTAAATCTGACCGACCAAGACATTCCACTGATCGACCTTTGATAGAATTTATTAGAAAAAAGGGAAAATTCTTGGGAAAATATTCAAATTTGTTCAAAATGGTTAGAAAAAAGGGAAATTATTTAAATCTAACAGAACATGCCATTCGACCGATTGACCGTTTGATAGAATTTATTAGAAAAAAGGGCAAATTCTTGGGAAATTATTCAAATTTGTTAGAAATAATTACAAAAAACGGAAATTTCTTGGGCAATTTTTTAAATCTGACCGACCACCGACCACGAAAAAAGCAAAACTTCTTGTGAAATTATTCAGATTTGTTAGAGATGATTACAAAAAAAGAAAATTTCTTGGGCAATTATTTAAATCCGACCGACCATGACATGAAAATGAATAATTTTTTTAAATTAACAATTTAAAAGTGGATTTGATAGTAATTTTAAATAGATTATTAATTTGATTTTAGCTCTAAAATATGTACATATAGCCCGTCGCTCTTATTTTTAAAATAAGATAAGTCGTAACATAGTAGATCGACCGTTTGATAGAATTTATTAGAAAAAAGGGTAAATTCTTGCTAAATTATTCAAATTTTTAGAAATTGTTAGAAAAAATGGAAATTTCTTGGGGAATTATTTAAATCTGGCCGACCATGGCATTCAACCGGTCGACAGTTTGATAGAATTTTATAGAAAAAAGGAAAATTTCTTTGGACATTATTCAAATTTCTAGGAAATAGTTAGAAAAAAGGGAAATTTTTTGGGGAATTATTTAAATCGAATTGACCATGACATTCGACCGAATGACCATGCCATTCGACCGAGCGACCGGCTTTCGGAAGATCTTCGATCGATCGACCTTCGACCTTTGGCTGCTATCCACTCGTGTTCAAAAACTATTCTGATAATCTAACGAACTAAATGGAAATTGGAAAATGGCAGTGGCATAAAAAGTTATAAAAATAAGAGTGCAAACGATGTGAACAACTAGCTAACCGGCACTAGCCAACCAAGATCCTGTTTACGAAAACGATATGTTTAGTTTTTCTTGGTTGAGAGAAACAATGCATCTTTTTGAAACAGTAGAAGAAGGTTTTAAAGAAGTTACTGCAATAAATTGGAAATGTTTGCAACCCCTGAAAAGTTTAAAAATAATAATTTATATTTCTTACATTTTGCTCACAATAGTCCTTTTTCGCCTCCTTCTTCAACAAAATCGGTGCCGAATTCGATTTAATGCCCAATTCCTCAACCATTAAATTACCGTGTCCACTATGGAGGGACGCGCTGCTTGGGGACGGTAGATCAACCATATTGGAAACGCTGTTTTGGAATGGTTCTTGCTCGAGTGGTAGAAAAAACTGCCTCCTCTTTGCCACAATGGAATTTTTATCGTTTTTCAGGTTAAAGGTAACGTTTGAAGTAGCGCCTCGTTTCGTTAAAGGCAAACTATTTGAACTGGTCTTTAAATTAGCTGGGAATGATATCGCATTACGACTGACATCGTTCTTGAAATCATCATCGATGTGTAGGTCGTTTTTGTGTCTTAAAACTACTTCAGAAGAGGATGAGTCTGTTCCAAAAGATAGATCGATACTCTTGGCATTATCCAGGGTGTCGGTGCTGCCTTCTCGATAATCTTCAATTTCAGACTCATTCCCGTCATACAAACTCAATACTTCAAGAAGATCGGGATCATCGTGGGTTCCTCTAGAAATCCCTCTCATTGTTTTTAGGGGTCGGATTGAAACAGGGGTCGTCTGCGTCATAACGCTTTCCCTTCTAATCCAAGAATTATTGTCGCACAAGTGTTTCCAGCTATCAACATCCTTAGGAGGTGTTGCCGTACCAATACCACTTTCAGCATTATCTAATTCTGAATTGGAATCAAGAGAGTTTCCAGATTTACCAGAACTTAACATAGTTGATCCATCCTCGCAGGCTGATGATGATGTTGATCTGTTAATTTTTTTTTTAAATTTATTTAATAAATATAAATAT
>JXPH01002007.1:5144-20012 GCA_001014845.1 Mochlonyx cinctipes | reverse complement strand
TACAGTTATATAACCTATGATTGTGGTGGTATATGTGTGTATGTCAGGTTAGTTAGTTTCCTTGCTATAAAAACTGAACATGACTTGAAGGGCTCTATGAAGTGGTAACTCATTAGCATAACCATTAAAGTTGTGGTGGTTCGGAATCCACTATAAGCTGTAGGTCCACTAATACCTAGAAAGTTCTCTAAAACATGAGGACTCGCCTGGTCCCAATAGGGTACCTATAGGCCTTATTATTATTATTATTATTATTTCCTCAGTATGGAACATAGGTATTTTTGATTTTATTATTTTTGAAAAAAAAAATGAAATAACAATTACTCCACAAGAAAGAATTGATAGGTATACAATTTGTTTGCCTATCCACGTTTTGTTGGGACTCTCAGCTTTCAACCAGTACCGCTGTTGGTCTTTGAGCATTTTGTTTATTTACCATTCTTTTCGATGAACCGTGACACAGTCACATGAATATTTTTATAATTTTTTGAGTATTTTATGTATATCTATTTTACCTATATAATTTGGCTGAATTGGAGCAAGCCAAACTTTGGCCTAAATATTTGTGTTAATCGGGGGATAAAGACTATTTTATTAACTTAAGTCGCGATAAAAAGTCGTATAAAATTTAGGCCCAAATTTGGCGAAATAAGTGCCCAAATTTTGTCCTAAATTTGGCCAAGTTTTTTTGCAAATATTTTCCTTTATTTTTCATTTAAAAAATGTGGCTTGGAAGTCGAATTTTTTAGGTAAACAACACATATCTTAGTTTGTGTGTATGCATTTTTTTTTCCATTTAGTTTCTATTTTGGAGGAAGAGCAGAAAAAAGATAAAATTTTATTCTTAATGATTTTTTTTATACCTTAAACAGGATTTTTTTAGCCGGGTTTTTTCAAATATTTTTTTTTGTGTAGCCGTATCAGCGTCACTATCAAACGTCGAAAAAGCTATATAAAGCAAAACAAACGTTTATTTGGGTTCATTAATTAATCATTTCATTTTAAAGTCACAAGTGTCGTAAATGTGCCAGGAAAGAAAATGAAAAGTGTAATTTGTGTTTTATTCTTGTGCAATTTTGCAGAATCTTTTCTGTTTTCTATCGATTTGCAACCTATATTTCAAGGTTTAAATTATATGAGTGTTGGTAAAAGTTATAAACAAAATTCAAATAACTTAAAAGGTGTGTGCTAGAATATTTATTTGAAAATGATATTAATTGAAATTAAATATGTTATTTTAGAAATATACGATTTCATAATAGTCGGCGCGAGTCCTTCGGGTTGTGTTTTAGCAAATCGACTTTCTGAAAATAAAAATTGGAACATTCTATTGCTGGAAGCTGGTGGAATGGAGACTTTATTGAGTAAAATTCCTGTATCAGCAACTTATCTGCAAAATACAGAATACAACTGGGGATATTCAGCAGAACAGCAAAGCATGAATTGCTGGGGTATGTAAAAAAGCAAATGAACAAATAAATTTTATGGTTAATCAAATAATTTTAAAGGAATGCAAAATCAAACATGCTTTCTTCCGAGAGGTAAGGGTCTTGGAGGTTCAACAATAATTAATTACATGATGTACATTCGTGGAAATAAATTCGATTTCGATCAATGGGAAGCAGCTGGAAATGAAGGATGGGGCTATAAAGATGTCCTGCCATATTTCAAAAAATCTGAACGTTCCACATTATCTGAGAATGAAAATAGCTCAGTCTATCACGGAAGGACTGGACTGCTAAATGTTGAGCATCCACAGTATCATACAAAATTGGCAAAGGCTTTTGTAAAAGCTACAAAACAAGCGGGCTACAAATACATTGATTATAATGGAAAATCTCAAATCGGAATTTCGACTCTTCAATCAAACACCAATAATGGCCAACGACATTCTGCATACACCGCTTTTATAGAACCAATTGTTTATGACAGGCCCAATTTAAAAGTTCAATACAATACTCGTGTTACAAAAGTTTTAATTGATCCCATAACTAAACAAGCCTACGGTGTAAAGTTTATGTTTAAAACAAAGAAATTAAAAGTGCTTTCTAGTAAAGAAGTGATTTTAGCTGCCGGAGTATTCAATTCTCCTCAATTATTAATGTTGTCTGGTATTGGACCAAAGAATCATTTGAAAGAAATTAACGTTCCTCTACTTCAAGAACTTCCTGTCGGGGAAACGATGTACGATCACTTGAATTTCCCCGGACCTACATTTATTTTGAATAGTTTTGGAAATTCTCTTAACTTTAATCGTTTAACGTCTGTTTCATCATTTCTCCAATATTTTGCGGGCAAAGGTCCTTTGACAATACCTGGTGGCATGGAAGCTGTTGCTTTTATTCAAACGAAATATGCGGAACACAAAAACGTCCCTGACATTGAAATAATGTTTAATACAGGAGGATTGTCTTCTGATAATGAAGGATTAAAGAATGCAACTGGGATTCGGGATGACATTTACAATTTTGTTTATAAACCTCTTGAAAATATGCAAAATGATCAGTATACTAATTACATAATGTTGTTTCATCCTAAATCAAAAGGATACATGAAGTTGAGGGACAATAACCCTCTCAGTTACCCAAAATTATATACAAATTTCCTGAAAGAACAGATTGATGTCGAAAGAATTCTTGAAGGTATAAAGGAGGCTATCAGAATATCAAAATCACCTGCGATGCAAAAATATGGAGCAAAGCTTCACGACACTCCCCTACCCACCTGTGCTCATTACAATTTTGGAACTGATGATTATTGGCGTTGCGCTATCAGGACACTGACAGGAACAATTTTTCATCAAACAACAACATGTAAAATGGGACCAAAATCTGATCCAACATCCGTCGTTTCTTCCACCCTTAACGTCCATAGTATAAAAAGGCTTCGAGTGGTCGACGCGAGCATCATCCCCTTTCCAACAACAGGCCACACAGCCGCCCCATCTTACATGATAGGCGAAAAAGCTGTTGATCTCATAAAATCGAAATGGCTATAAATATTCGATTAGGAAAAAGGTGTGAATATCTATTTTTAGTTATTATCCATCTATATAAAGTAGCTTCAATTACATACATTCAATCCTTTAAAAAGGGTTTCCACATTAAAAGATAAAATGACCCTTTCACAACAACACAAATTACGCTATGTACAAAATACATACGCATGTATACGATACGATCGTAAAATAATATGGAGGAAAAAACGTAACGTAAAAATTCATAAGCTTAATCTCCATGAAACCATAAAAAAATCTCCACCCCTAAAAAGTACACCTTGTTAAAAAGATATTCTCCCTTCAAAATAAAATAAATATACATAAAATTGTATAATTTAGAAAATATTGAAATAAACAAGATGCAGTTAGGTACATGCAGCTCCGCACTTTACAACCGATTTGAAGCTTGTGTTTCGGTTTGGAAATAAATGGGCAGCAGAATTAGGAAATTGGGCAATTAAAAGTTAATGAAATAAAATGGGTACTGAGAAAAAACTTATTTATCGACTAGGTTAGGAGAAACAAAATTTGTTTAAAAAAAGCTTGCTTGGCAGAAACAAGATTTTTTTAAGCAAACCCAAAAACAACGAACCTGGCCAATCCAGCATCACGACTTGTAAATTCTATTGTTTCTTTTTCTATGCCTTGGCTCCTAACTTTGCGCCGGCTAATTAGGACCCTCCAGCAGTAAATTTATTTTTATTTTTTTACATTTAAAAATGCAAAATAATATTTTTTATTAACTTTAAGCATAAACAATTTGATTCTAGTACTATGTTGGAGCTTTGCTACGGGGCTTAACGTCTGTACCGGATGACCAAGTTATGCAGATTTATGCCTATAATGTTTTGTCCATCGAACCGATTTTGATGAAAAATTAGGAGAGAGTATTGTACAAATATTTTCTGAAATTTTTAGCTTAATCGGTCAAGTGGTTTACAGATATAGGGCTGGGAACATACAAACTCCTAAGAGGCCCTTAACGATATCTGCGGTTTAAGTCATCCGATAAAGCTGAAAATTTGCACATATGTTTTTTTAGTACATTCATCAATCTGAAAATCTTGAAGCCCAATTGGTTAAAGGCTACTATGCACTCTGGCNCTTAACGATATCTGCGGTTTAAGTCATCCGATAAAGCTGAAAATTTGCACATATGTTTTTTTAGTACATTCATCAATCTGAAAATCTTGAAGCCCAATTGGTTAAAGGCTACTATGCACTCTGGCGCAAAAGTAACTAAATTTATGAGTTTTTAAGCTATATTATATTTATTTTAGGTTTGAGGTCTCCGTCGAAAGGTAAATAAAATTTTAGGCGCACACCTCATTTTCTAAACCATTTTAAAAAGCCGGAATTTGACAAAATTCAATTATAAAAATTCAAAAATGACGAAAATTGTTTGCTTAACCTGATCCACTTTAACTTCTAAAAGTGAAAGTCATGCATTTGGCCCAAAATTAAAATCGCCCAAATCAAATTTAAAACACGTTTTGGAACACTAGAAATAATTTCCCAAAAATTGGGTAGACGTCTGCTAGTCGATTGGGCGATTTGTCGGACCGTTTGTCCGTAACTTTACTGTCTCAAGAAAACTCTCAGACGATTTGCCTGATCGAGCTGATATTTTGGGTGAAGTACTCATTTGTTAAGACCGCGTGATCCATTCACATTAGAGCCCAGTCGGACAAAGGCTTCTGTAGGCTCCCATAAAAAAGTTCGTTTTATCGATAAAAACGCGATATAAATCACATATTCATTAATAAAATCTTTTGAAATTTTGGCCAAGTACCCATTTTATGCCTACCAATTTTTAGCTCAATCCGTCAAAGACTTTGTAGGCTCCCATGTAAAGTTGACATTTTTATAGTAAAAGTGATGAATTTTTGAAATAATACGGAGTGACGTCATCAATAGTCAGTACGTCCCCCTATTATGGCACCCCTAATTAGCCGAAGCGCCGTTACAGCCGAGACATGACAAAAATATACCCGTAGAAGTTAAAGTCAGAAAGCCGGATCGATCTGGTTCTTTGCTTTAATCAATAATGGTTTGGCTGAGATTTCAATTTTCATGCTTTCTCCGTTTTCGCCTTGCTGAAAAGTTATGAAATCCTAGATGACATGTTCTTCGTTTAGTTTAGTTTAGTTTATTTCTGGATATAAATAAGCACAAAGCTTGTCATTGACAATGTGGACAGTCCCACATTGAAAATGCTTATATAGACATCGATTAATAATTAAAAACAAGAAAAAACAGTTAGAAGTATTTAAAAATTTAACAATTTAACAATTTAAAAACAGCATCACAGAAGACATGTGTTGACGTTGACACAAGTGACTAGCTTTTGAAGAATTCCAGTGCTGCCGCTTTAAAAGCCGAAATCCTTTCCAAAGACGTGATTGTTTCTGGCAAGGAGTTCCAAACTCTAACACCCTCAATTCTGAAGGAATTACGTTGGAGGTGTTGATCTGTTGGAAGTAACTTTTTATAGTTTTATAGTCGTACGTTGGGGGTATTAAGGTTTTGTGATTAATATATTAAGCAGATCCCACAAAACATTACTGTCAGTTTTCCGACAGAAAACTGAATGTAGGACAAAACTCTTCCTTNNNTTTGGACAGTTTTTGTTCTGACGTGACACAAAAAAGTGGAAAGTGCAAACATTCCGATATTTTGCTAGCATGGGATAGTTTGACCATGTCAGAGTCGTGCGTTGATTCGGTTTACGTTGAATTAGTCGGCGGTGTGAAAAATATCTAGTCAGCTGCGTCAACTAAAAAGTTATCGGTTGACTGACTTCAGAGTATAATATCAAGTCGGCTTTTCGATTGTTAAAGAAATTTTCAATAATTTTGTAAATTTAGTTTTTCTCAGAGAGATGATATATACCCTGGTTTTCCTTTTGCATTTCGTTTTTAGGAAAAAAGGAGGATAAATAACTATTAAATTTAGCAAACAAATAATCGTTCTTCGGATAATATGCAATTATAAAAATATTTTTACAGCGTAAGTAGTTTTGGCTGTCAATGAAGAGAAAAAANTTTGACCATGTCAGAGTCGTGCGTTGATTCGGTTTACGTTGAATTAGTCGGCGGTGTGAAAAATATCTAGTCAGCTGCGTCAACTAAAAAGTTATCGGTTGACTGACTTCAGAGTATAATATCAAGTCGGCTTTTCGATTGTTAAAGAAATTTTCAATAATTTTGTAAATTTAGTTTTTCTCAGAGAGATGATATATACCCTGGTTTTCCTTTTGCATTTCGTTTTTAGGAAAAAAGGAGGATAAATAACTATTAAATTTAGCAAACAAATAATCGTTCTTCGGATAATATGCAATTATAAAAATATTTTTACAGCGTAAGTAGTTTTGGCTGTCAATGAAGAGAAAAAAGAAAATCTTAGTATTGTATGGCAATATTTTGGGTTTAAAAACAGATTCTATCGTTATGTCCGACCAGCATTATTTTTGTGCTCCTTGCTTAGAGGTCCAGTGTTTTTTAAATATTCTGTTACAACGTCTACCACCATTTACAAAATGTTTACCAAATAGAAGATGATAGTTCAAAAACTAAGAGCAGAACAATTGCTGCTTGTTTTCAAACTATCTCCTCCGAATCACATGTAGCTCCTATGGCTAGAAAATTTGTATTGGGACGCCGATTCACTAGAATAATTTTTAATCCTATTTTTTGGAATCAGTAAGTTCACTCGACATTAAATATGAATCTCCCAGAGAAATTCTTCTTAAGGATGTAAAAGAATTTCTCAGTTTGGGACTTTCAATTGACTTACGAATGAAATGGTGGGATAGCAACAAAAACTTTTTTTATACAATCAAGCAATTCAAGCAACAAGTGCGGCCGCAGAACAGGCAATTTCAACAGCTGGCCTAATATTCAATAAGAAACGGTCCCAAACGAGTACATTAAATTTTAACAACTTATGTAAAATATAATNTTGGAATCAGTAAGTTCACTCGACATTAAATATGAATCTCCCAGAGAAATTCTTCTTAAGGATGTAAAAGAATTTCTCAGTTTGGGACTTTCAATTGACTTACGAATGAAATGGTGGGATAGCAACAAAAACTTTTTTTATACAATCAAGCAATTCAAGCAACAAGTGCGGCCGCAGAACAGGCATTTTCAACAGCTGGCCTAATATTCAGTAAGAAACGGTTCCAAACGAGTCCATTAAATTTTAACAACTTTTTTATGTAAAATATTATAACAAAATAATTGAAAAATTATAATAATATATATGTAATAGCTCTAAATCCCCAAAAAACATTATAAACCGCCGATTTAGTTGACTGACTGGCTTCGGCGTAAGCATTAAATAGCTAGGTTAAAGGCACAATGCACCCATGCATGTATCCAAAACAACAAGATAATTAGATTTGGGGAGATAGAGATATAGGAAGGTTGGAATAAGATGTCAAAAAAGATGTAGCATATAAACAAAGACCTTGTATATTACAACCAAAGTTTAACTGAATTTTTCGTATCCATCTTGTTCTCAAGCACGATTAGTAGTTTGCGTTAAATAGGAGTTAGTTTTTTTCCAAACCGTCGTGTCGATCCGTCTTATCTTGTTTGTGTAAAACAAGACTTTCTTTAACTTGTTTTTCCGAACAAAAGTCAAACAACATGTTATTTCTTCCAACCAAGCCGATAAACAATTTTTTCTCAGATTTATCGTCCATTTTATAAAAAATGCTACCCAATTAGTTAATTCATCAAATCTGCTACCAATTTTAAAAATTTTGCTGCCCAAAACTATTGTTCTTTTTAGTTTTGTGTGAACAACAACTTGATGTAATATTAGAATAGATTTAAAGCGGGTGGAAAATGTTTGTGTGTGCGTGTGCTGAGAGGAGGGTGAAATTGAGCTTGTGTTTATATGAAAAGGACACAAGGTTTATGAGAAGTATTGATTTTTGGTTACTGTTGTTGTTTATATCTTCGTTTATCATTAATAGAAATATATGAGAAACTGAAACTTGATATATGTGTTTGGATTTTATTCGTGATGGCAAATTAATATTTTAGTAATTTTATTTTATTTATTTAAATTAAGCTAATAATAAATTAGGAAATGATTTTTTTAGGATAGTAACGAGACCATTTGTTTTAAATTAATGTATTTTTAAAATTATTAAATTTATTGAACAAAAAATATTGTTTCCAATTTTATTTTGTATAAGTTCCCTTAATCAAATCAGCAGCCTTTTCCCCAATCATGTAAGCGATCGTTGCTGTATCTCCAGAAGTTGGAATCGGAATAACACTTTCGTCCACAACCCTTAAATTTTTGACTCCATGCACCGTTAAGTTAGAAGACACGACTGCTGAAGAATCACTTTCTGGTCCCATTTTACATGTTCCGCTTTGATGGTGTAACGATCCTGATAATGTCCTGATGGCACATTCCCAATAAGTGTCGGTTCCAAAATCATGTTTCTCACAATTTGGAAGTGGAATCCTGTGAATCCGGATGCCATATTGCTCCATAGCTTCAGATTTTGAAATCCGAATCGCTTCTTTAATTCCCTCCATTATTTTTTGTACATCCTCCTCTTCTGTTAAATAGTTTGTGTATATTTTTGGCCAATGGAAAGGATTATTATCTTTGAGCTTCATGTAACCTTTAGATGCAGGGTTTAAAAGGATGATGTAGCTCGTCCATTGATCATTTCCTACGTATTCAAGAGGACGGTAAACGAAATTGTAAATGTCATCCCTTATCCTCATTGCGGTTTTTAAACCATATAAATCGGATGAAAAACTGGCTGTTGAAAACAACATTCCAACGTCCGGTCTGTTTTGTTGTGAATATGATGTTTGCATAAAAGAAAGCGCTTCAATTCCTCCTGGAATTGTCAACGGACCTTGTCCTTCGTAATAATCGGACAAAGTATTCAAATTAGAGAGTCGATCATAGTTTATCGATTGTCCGGTACTGTTTAAAATAAATGTAGGTCCAGGGAATTTAATGTGATCATAAAGCGTTTCACCTACAGGTAAATTTTGAATTAAAGGAACATTAATTTCTTTTAAATGCTCTTGTGGCCCAACTCCAGACAGCATTAAAAGATGTGCAGAATTGAAAACTCCGGCTGATAAAATTACTTCTTTTCTAGCTCTTGCCACGTATTTTATTTTATTCGTCACATATTCCACTCCATAAGCTTCTTTGGTTTGTTGATCGATTAAAACCTTTGTCGCCCTGCTGTATGACTTGATGCGAAGATTTGATCTGTATCTGGCTACAGGTTCGATAAAAGCACGATACGCTGAGTGTCTTTGTCCGTTCACGGTGTTCGCTTGAAGATATGAAACTCCCAATTGAGACTCTCCGTTATAATCTAACTTTTTGTAGCCTAATTGACGCGATCCTTTTACAAACGATCTCGCAATTTGTGTCCTGTATGGAGGATATTCGACATTTAATGAACCGAATTGGTTATGGTAGCTTGAATTTTCGTATCCTTGTAACGTAGATCTTTCAGATCTCAAAAAATATGGCAACACTTCGTCATATGACCATCCAGAATTTCCTAGTGCAGCCCAGTCATCAAAATTTTGTTTGTTTCCTCGAATGTACGTCATGTAATTGATTAGAGTTGATCCTCCGAGTCCTTTGCCTTTAGGAAGAGCACACTGGTAGTCGACCATGCCTGCAAATATTGATTTAAATATAGATAAATTTCAATTTTTTTGTTAAAATGTAACAGCAAACAAAAGTGGTGCTCATGAAACAGCTGAAAACAAGAAATTCTGTTCTGGTTTAGGTACGTTTTATTTTTGTCATTTTTCTTGAATAGTTTCTGGTATAGAACTTATTGAATGCGTATTTAAAAAAACTATGCTCAGTTTAGGTAAATCAATCTGAAAACTTGATAGCATCATCAAATAGGCCTTCTCCTGAATAGTAGTTTGGGTAGAAAATTTGTAAAAATACAAAATTTGATTTAGACAAAAGTGGTTAATAAAATCCTTTAGAGGCCGCTTAAGTGGAATTTTTAGCAGAAAAGTGTTCAAACTTTTCTGCTAAAAATGACACTTAAAGACAAATATGTTTTGATCGCCGAATCGTATTCGAGACTGGATGCATTCTACTTCATGGACATGATTAGTAATTTTATGACAATTTATAATACCGGGATTCACATATTCGAATTATCAGTTTAGAGCATTCAAGTACACCAATACTTATTTTATTAATAGGCATATAGAAGAAAAGTGAAGTAACCCTGCAAGAAAACTTGGCCAAATTTTGGGCAAAATTTGGGTACTTATTTGGTTAAATTTCGGCCTAAATTTTCTATGATTTTTTATCGTGACTTTGGCTAGCAAAATATTCCTTCGCCCCCGATTAACACAAATATTTAGCTTAAAATGTGTTCAGCCAAAGTTTAGTCAAAATATTTATTATTTTTTGAAGAATCGTTCAAATCCCCAGTTTAGTTGTTGTTGGCATTTTTGACGCAACAATTTTTTTTAAAAGATTAGACATAATCGGAAAACTTTTCAATTCAGCCAAATTGTATGGGTAAAATTGGGCAAATTTACATAGAGGACTTTGGACAAATTTTTGTCAAATAACTTTGGCTATAATAATATAATAATAATAAGGCCTATAGGTACCCTATTGGTACCAGGCGAGTCCTCATATTTCAGAGAACTTTCTAGGTATTAGTGGACCTACAGCTTATAGTGGATTCCGAACCACCACAACTTTAATGGTTATGCTAATGAGTTACCAGCTCATTGAGCCCATCAAGTCAACTTTGGCTAGACTTCTGCCAAAACATTTTTTTTGAAGGGAAAGATGCTATAATTGGATAGTTTACAGAAAAAAACCGTGAAATTGAATTGAATACTTTGGTGTCTGAGGCCAGATTTTAACCCAGAATTTGCTTTGGAATCACTGATATTTCGCTGATTGTTAGGCATAGACCTTTGAAAATACTTTTCTGACTTTCCAGTTTTTTATCCATGAAAATCAAGATTTTTTTTTGAAAAATATATGGTAACGAAAAGTTTAATGTTCTAAAGTTAAATTTTGTTTAAAAACAGACTGTGTGTCGATGTTTGGGACCTGTATTTTGAAACTTTTTAATAGATAGTATTCGGTGCATGTCAGAGATAAAAACAAGTGCGGCTGCAGGGTGGCCATTTGATTTTTCTACCATATACCAAATACTTTGGCAAATCTTCGGCAAGTGAATTAAGCTGGGAATGGAAAATTGGCAAAAATGTTTTCCTGTTCACAAATTTGTTGAATTAACAATTAACAGTTATACAGTTTTCTTGAAATGTATTTACTGTTATATGGCAACAGCGAAAACAGCCAACAAATCAATACTGATGTCAGAACAGGAACATATTTTTTCAGTGATAATATCATTATCTCTAGCCATCACAGCAGAATAGGATAAATCCATTCAAGTTATTAGGATTAGTCACAAAGGTTAAAATCATAGTTTTTCCGAAAAAAGCTTAAATAATAGTATTGATCTTACCCCAACAAGAAGTATTTTGTGGCTCACTCAAATATTTCCAGCTGTAATCCGTTGATTGTTTGTAAGTTGTTAAGACAGGAATTTCGCTAAAAACATTTTCTGGCTTCCCAGCTTCGAGCAGTAGAATTTTCCAATTAGGATTTTGTGATAGTCTGTTTGCTAACACACAACCTGATGGCCCAGCACCGACGATGATGAAGTCATATTCTTCTGCGGCTGTATTGTAAGCTGAATGCATTTAAAGAAAATAAAAATTAAGAATATAACTGTTCATGCACGAATTATTTGAATGAAATCAAGTATACTCACAATTCTGATATTGATAATCGCCGTCAATGTAACGATTCACATTTGGATCCATTAATTTTAAAAGTTTATGAAGAAAAAAGAATGCCTCTGCATATAAGAGAAGCGATGAAAAAATTATAAACTTTTGCACAATCATAATTTTTATCTGGACAAATGTAAATTGAAGTCTTCACCGAGATGTTTGCAAATTGAAACTGAATCTTCTTCCAGAAGAAATGAACTTGAACTTGATGCTGATGGCACGACGTATATATTCAAAAAGATTATTCAACGGTATAAACAGGGATTGCAAACATGTTACACCAATTACCTCTCTCAAGAAGATTTTTATCTCTTCATTTTATTGACAACCATAAATTTTTTGCCTCTTTGTTTACGCTTTTTATTATATTAGATGAATTGTGAGTGTTGTTACTTACAACTTGAAGTTGTTTTCAAACTATTTCCTTTTCATGTATGATTAAATAAAATAGAATTTTTCTTTTCCCAATCATCAGGTCGTCTACCTCTCCACACAATTATTACATCTTATGCAAACAAGATTTTGATTGATTAATTGCATAACTAATTCACACTAGTTTGCTACAGCAAAGCTAGCGTTCGGACCTGCCTATTTTGATATATAGCTGGCAAACTAAAACGCTTGTCAAATTATAAAAAAACTGTTGTATAGCGTGAGGCTAATGATGAGTCATTCCAAAAATATAATATTTAGTTTTTGTTTGACCTAGTTAAGAATTCAGAACTTTTTAATTAACACTTATATAAAATACGTCTTTTAGCATTAAGAATGAAACATTGGTTATGCTTATGCCTCTTTCCTTTTTCCAAACTTTATTTGAAACAAATTAAACTGAAATGGTTAATTAAATTACTCAGAACTCAGATACTTTTTTGTAACACTAAAAAGTCTCTTATGGATAAAATTAATTGATTTCAGCGTGGTTATACACTTAATTAATTTTATTTTATTAATTTAATGCTGTCCAACATATATGACCTTGATGCTTGAAAAGGTTCCCACCCATAGAATATATATAAAGCAGGAGTTTATCTTCATTCGTCTTATTTAGCTCGTTGTAGAGACTCAAACGGACAGTACTCCTTGCGATAGCCAGAATAATAATAATACGAACGAAATTTATAAAAAAATTGTTTTTGTTGCTGCTTATGGTGCTTAAAGTAGTAATGTATTCATGGTGTTTTCTGGTATCTGATGTGTGCTATTTGACAAAAATAGTTCATAAAATAATTACAGGAAAAAAAATAAAGTGGTTGGTAGCTAATACGTCCTTCTAACGTAAGACCAAAAAGATGTTCGAATGAACATTTCCAACGCTCTCAGTTCAGGTGCAATAAATCAGAGTCTTGGATACCGATTGAAACTTGGATACACTATTGTACCCCAGAAACAAAAATACAGTCAAATCAGTGGACTGCAAAGGAGGGATCGGCTCCGAAAAAAGAAAAAAAAATTTTTGGAGCCGATGATGGCGACAACATTTTGGAGTTATCTTAATCGGTTTTCTTTGAAAGGGAAAACCCATTGTAGGAGCATACTACGCATCATTACTTGACAAGCTGAAAGCAGAAATTGCGGAAAAACAACCATATTTGGTGAAACAAAAAAAAATTGTCACATGAAGATAATACGCCGTCTCGCCTTACTCACCAGATCTAGCCCCAAGCGACTTCTTTCTGTTCTCTAAGCTAAAAGCTGCGCTCAGACTACAAAAATTTTCGTCAGATGAGGAGGCCATCCCCTTTGTAAACAATTATTTTGCAGAGAAATTCGCCGAGTACTACTTGGACGGGTTAAGGAGATGGGAGCAACCCTGAGAGAAGGAAACTATGTAGAAAAATAAAAATGAATTTGAAGAAAAAATGTCTTATACTTTTGTTGGGCCGGAAACCTTTCAGACCACAACTCATATAGATGTCAACGACGCCAATTAATTTACATTGGGCCCACTAGTCGCTAGAGCGAGTAATAGGAATTAAGTGTATTCCATACAATCTAAATGTATCAGAAAGAAAAACAAACGTCACATAAAAGCCGCATCATAAACCTGGTAGCAGGTACTGTAGGCGTCTAGTTTTGAGAGGGGATTAGATTAAGCCTAATTGTCATGCATGCTTTTACTTGCCTTTACTTGCTTTTACTTGTCTTCCCTACTCACATATTTTCCCTTAATCGGCGGGAAAATAGCTTTTAACGTAACTTATTACAATGCGATAGTATGGTGTCGAAAGTTGAAGTCGAATTTTACGTTCCTGGTTTAATCTGTGGAATTTCTTTAGAATAGGAATGTTTCTCTACACACTCATTTAAAAAACCTTATTCAGACTTTTCTTTTTTCTGGAGTACTATATAAAAAACGTAGGAAACCACAAGATGGATTATGTAGCTTTTCATCATATTTATTCTATACTTTGTGATAGGAACGGGATTTAGACATCAACAAAGATGATATTTGAAGATGATCGGACAAGTATTTACAGAGTTATCTAAGAAAGTCTGGTAATTAAAAGCACCAGAAATGGATAATATTATCCCAAATTTAGCATAGGAACTGTTCTTGGGCACTTGCCATAAGCTTATATTTGAAATTTTAGCTCATTCCGATTGCTAGAATTCGATAATTCTGGAAGTGTCCGGTTAGTAGGAGCCCCATGTTCCCAATGTGCCAGGGTCAAACGTTTTTAGGAACTGTTCTTGGGTACTTACCAAATTTGAGCTAATTCCGATCAAGAACTCCAGAAATCTGAAAGTTCCTGGTACATAGGAGCCCACAGATCCCGATGTTCCAGGGTCAAACTTCTTAAGGAACTGTTTATGGATACTTGCCATAAGCTTATATTCCAAATTTGAGTTCATTCCGATCACTATAACTCAAGATTTCTGGAAGTTCCTGTTGCCTAGGAGCCCCAGATCCCGATGTCCCAGGGTCAAACTTTTATAGGAAATGTTCTTAGATACTTGCGAAAAGCTTATATTCCGAATTTGAGCTCATTCCGATCATTAGAACTC
>JXPH01001990.1:8430-19824 GCA_001014845.1 Mochlonyx cinctipes | reverse complement strand
CCCAATAGGGTACCTATAGGCCTTGTGTGTGTGTGTGTACTCATATGCTTTTCTATACATTGATGTTGTGTTATTTAATAAATTAGTAATGATACCAGGATACAGTTTTAAATTATAAAACAACATAATCTTGGTTTTGCTTTGTTGATGGAAGATGATAATCATAAATATAACAAATATTATGCAACGGATATTGTGGAGGCTGATAAGTACCACATATACCGGGAGAATGCATTTAATAATTCAACATTTCCTTTTTAATTACCTGTATAGAGTAGGATCAGTGTTTGTAGTTGTTTGAAACCACAATATTAAAATAACAACTGAAAAGTCACATAAAACTTATGGTCTTTCACAAATTATACTTATTATGCTTATCTATGCTTTTTCAGTGAACAAAAAATCTATTAGATCTAGGGGGTGGCTCATTTTTGCCACTTTTCAAAATGACAATTTTTTTTTTGCTCTAGATAACAGAACGAATTGAGATCCAGCTTTATCAGCGAATTCCCGATTCTTTCATGAGTTTACAGGTAATTAGCAGTGCAAAAAAGTGGCTTTTGAATATCAAAAATGACAATTTATTTTTTCTTGGACAAATTGCCTTGAGGTGTCTTAAGTATAGAACCATGTCGACAAAAAGTGAAAAATGATTCTTGATGGTCGCCAGAGAGGTCCCAAAGGTGTTAAAAAAGTGGCTTTTTAATAAAGTAAAAATGACAAATTTTTGATTCTTGACAAATTGACTTGGTGTGTCTTTAAGTATGGAACCGGGTCAATAGAAAGTGAAAAGTGATCCTAGATGGTCACCAGAAAGGCCTCAACAGTTTTAAAAAGTAGTATATCAAAAATGTCAATTTTTTTCTTGACAAATTGCCTTGGGGTGTCTTAAGTATAGAACCATGTCGACAGAAAGTGAAAAATGATTCTTGATGGTCGCCAGAGAGGTCTCAAAGGTGTTAAAAAAGTGGCTTTTTAATAAAGTAAAAATGGCAAATTTTTAATTCGTGACAAATTGCCTTGGTATGTCTTTAAGTATGAAACCGGGTCGACAGAAAGTGAAAAATGATTCTCGATGGTCGCCAGAAAGGACTCAAAGGTGTTAAAAAGTGTCTTTTTAATAAATCAGAAGTGAGAATTTGTTTTCTTAACAAATAGTCTTGAGGTATTTTTTTTCTCCCCTAACACAGCTTGGCCGTCGCAGGATTCAGTTCATCAGGCCAGATCCCTAGTTGTAAGAATTGCCAAAAAAAAAATAGTCTTGAGGTGTCTTAAGTATAGAACTATGTCGCGTCGACAGAAAGTGAAAAGTGATTCTAGATGGTCGCCAGAAAGGCGTCCAGACTGTTAAAGCCACTTATTTTAATATAGCAAAAATTTCAACCGGGTCGTCAGAAAGTGAAAAAGTGTACACCAAAAAATTAAAAATGTATGCCAAAGAACCATAATGTGTTGCAAATTTTTAAAAATATTTAAATAAAGTAATAAAAAAAGCTGTAAAACTGTAAGAAATGCTGAATTTTGAACAGCGATTTAAACTGTAAAAGTTTGCGTTTTACGTGTTTTACACTTTGCAGAAATGGCGGGGTATTTATTTATGAACAAAAATGTCGCAAAAAATAATTGTATGAATAATTCATTCTATATTTTTATAATATGCTTTTAATGTATATTTTATGTAAAAATAATGTAATAATGTAATGCAATTTCTGCCTAATACAGTAACTACGATTGAAAATGTGCTACACTGAAAAAAAGACATTTAAAAAACATTTCATATTTAAACGAATTCCCACTTAATTTTTTTCAAATTGAAATGTTTTTTAAATATTTTTTAAATGGATGA
Source organism: Mochlonyx cinctipes (assembly GCA_001014845.1). Taxonomy (NCBI): domain Eukaryota; kingdom Metazoa; phylum Arthropoda; class Insecta; order Diptera; family Chaoboridae; genus Mochlonyx; species Mochlonyx cinctipes. The sequence continues at coordinate 17,978 of JXPH01001990.1, read as the reverse complement.
TTTCATTTTTAAGTGTTTTTTAAATGTATCCATTTAAAAAACATTTAATTTTTAAATCCATTAAAAACACTTAATAATAAAGTCCATTTCAAAACATTTAAAAAACATTGGAAAAACATTTTAATTTGAAATGTTTTCCATTTGAAAAAAAAAAAAATAGAATTCGTTTAAATTTTGTATGTTTTTTAAATGTATTTTTTTCAGTGTACCGCTTTTGGGTATTAAATAATAAATAAATTTTACTGACTAGATAGTTGTCAAATTTTGTCGTTTGTGGTTTGCTGAAAAAAATAATTTTTCGCGATTTAAAATTAGCATTTAAAATGCTGTTTTTTAAATTAAAATGACTTTAGCAGTAAAAAATGATTAAAGACGTAGCAAATTTGGCAATAACTTGTACCATATTCTTGATTTTGTGTACCAAATTCATTGTTTGAGAAATTTTTACATTTCAAATTTGGCCTGCAGTTTGGCCCAGGGATCAAGACTCCGATTGATTCTGGTTACAAATACCTCACTTACGGCCTAGGAGGGAATTTCCACCTAGCTTTATTAGCGTTTAAGGAATGACTAAAGGGCTAACGGGCTGATTAGGGGCGCCTGATTAGAGAAGGAAAAACTTTTTTCGTATACAATCCAATTTTTTGGAATTTTGCTGAACATTTTAACTTTTTGGTACACATTTTCATAATTTTATAAAGATTTGCTGCAATAACTTAAATATTCTGAAATTGTATACCAAGAAATGTCTCACTTTGCCTTTGCCTATTTGTGTAGCAAACTTTTATACTGTGTACCGATAGTTTTGGGCAGATTTTTATATTGTGACCTCTTACTGGGTGCAAGAATGACAACACCGACTAATCTAAAAATCTGCAAACCACATCACATAGGGGTAAACCCCGAAACTAGCCGGAATAAATTTTTTTTTTCGGGTTTTTATAAATTGCTTCATAAATAATTTAAAAAAATAGTAATCTATTGTTCACTTATGACCCTATAACCTTAATAAGTTGAATATTCGAGACTCCCCATTTAAAAAAAAATAAAATAAAATATTATACATTTTGACTGCTTGATATTAGAGCGTCTGCCTATGAACCATAAGGGTAGGGTTCAAATCTGACCTGTGGTGATTGAATTAATATGCATTTTTTCATCGTTGTCGAGAAGGTAAAATACCTTGTGTGCGCTAATATTAATGTAGGAGGGTAAATAAGAGCCATGCTTTCAAAAACATACTTGCTGCAAAAACTTATGTAGGAGAAAGAAGGCTTTTGAATGGCTTCCATGTCGAAGAGGTTAGACAGTTTCCTTGCAGGAATAACTGAACATGAGTTGATGGGCTCAATGAACTGGTAACTCATTAGCATAACCATTCAAGTTGTAGTGGTTGGGAGTCCACTATAAGCTGTAGGTCCACTAATATCTAGAAAGTTTTCTGAAATATGAGGACTCGAATGGGCCCAATAGGGTACTATAGACCTTATTAACTTTTAACTTTTTATAATCTGAAAGCCCATGTGTTAAGCAGGGTATTTTTTTTCTAAAGTCACTGTAAATATTTATTTCTTTCAAATCTGGAATTTTTAAAATTTAAAATAAAATACGGAAGAGATTTATCAATTAAAAATTCTTGAAATATTTATCGATTTAAGTGTCATCTATAAGTATGTATAAGAATTCATAATTTCTTGACTGGGTTTGAAAAATGGTTTGTAGTTTTCAATGATTTCCACCATATTCTGAAGTAAAACTGCCAATTTTAGCTCAATAAGATAGTGATGTGCCAGCCAAGGCATGGTGAATACAATCGGTGGCACTGGAGTGTACCTCTGGACATATTTTTAGTACAATAAAATGTTATACTCATCAACCTCTATCGACACTCCTATCACACAGTGACCTCTCGAGGTATTTTTTTTATACAAGCCCACTCGATCTAGAAGAGATTAACGTGTAATTTCATTGCCAAATTGTAGAGCATGATTTACAACCCTAACCCTAACCTAAATTGTTTTCAAGACCAAAAGTTTGATGTTTCGCAATGTTTGTCACCTATTGGTACCACAAATTTCAATTATGATGAGATTGGTACCCCAAAAACCATGGCTTTTCCCAACAAAAGTAAGGACCAGTTCCTTAATGAGCCAATCGAGCCACGAGAGCCATACAAACTCACTAGAATTTTCCAGAAATCCTGCGATCTAATTATCGGAATAATCTCAAACTTGGAACATAATATTAAGTATCAAAGAACAGTTCCTAAAAAAGTTTGCACCAGGGAAATTGGAATCTGANCCATACAAACTCACTAGAATTTTCCAGAAATCCTGCGATCTAATTATCGGAATAATCTCAAACTTGGAACATAATATTAAGTATCAAAGAACAGTTCCTAAAAAAGTTTGCACCAGGGAAATTGGAATCTGAGGGCTCATGTGAACCAGGAACTTCCAGAATTCCTTAAATGTGATCGAAATAAGCTGAAATTTGGAATATAAGCTTTTGGTTAGTGCCTAAAATCAGTTCCTAAAAAGTCTGACCCTGGGATTCGAGAATTCTTGAGTTCTCGTGATTGAACTCAGCTCAAATTTGGAATATAAGTTTTAAGTAGCTGCTGAAGACCAGTTCCTTTGGAATAATATACAAGAATTGAAAAGAAAAGCTATAAGTAATCCACTTTGGGGTTTTTTACGTTTTTATACTGGTTAAAATTGTAAAAATGATGCTAAGCTAAGAAAACATCCAGTCTTGTCAGAAAAGGTAATACAATGTTTATTTTACAATTAAAATCTGACGACTTTTGGAGTCTCGAAAGTCATTTTCTGGGAACCAATTCTCAAGTTTGAAGTTAAAACTTTTCATGACTCCAACGGTGAAGATTGGAAACTTTTCGCCACTTAGCGTTAAAAAAATATTTGAATTTATAAAAAAATAACAATTAGGATCGGCCGCAAAGCATAATCAGAGAATCAAAAAGTCAAATACTTTTAAAAAGTTAAATTTGTACCGGAAACTTTTTCGTTCAGAAAAATATTTACATTTCTCTCTAGACCCGAACTTTACTTCTTTTATTGAATTTGAAAATAAAAAATCAGATGAAAAATAAAAATTACCACGGAAAAATCACGCTTGTAGCTGTGTCAATAGAGAGGGGGAGGATTTGGGTGGATTATGGTACATCACATTACAAGTAATATGATTCTCAAGTTCCTTTTTGATCCAAATTTTGACAAAAGTTCTTGTCTATATACTGAAAGCAAAGCATTTTGAAATGCCTTTCAACAAATCTAATTTGAGAAAAACTTTCTAAATATAATAATAAATTTGTCTTCTCTATACGTACAGTACAAGCAAGGTCATAAATTTAGTATCATCTCTAGTATAATTATCATCAAAAATACTAAACAAACATCGTTCACTGAAACGAAATCGTATAAACAGCACGACTACGAAAACTTTAACTTTTCTCATTTTGAAATTTTAATTATAGTAAAAGCTAAAAGGAAACTATTCTATTACAAAAGTTATAAAATATTCAATTACAAACTTTTTAGAAACTAAGGATATCCAATAAAGTCCTTTTTGTGTTTATAGCGTTTATACTGCGTTTATAGTTTTATAAAACAAACAATAAAATTATTTTACCAGTATTTTATCACTATATTTCACTTTCAACGTTTTTTTTTAAATATTATATCACTTGTTCACCACCGACTCGACTTGAACTCACTGAAATTGAAATTGTAACTGAAACTGAAAACGGTAGAAAAAAGATGTTCACCCAACGAGGATTTGAACATAAATAAGTTGATAGGAAGGCACGTTGTTGTATCAAGGTTGTTTGCGCAGTAAAACACTGATAATGAAATCACATTATCAAACTGTGAACATTTTCGGTTTGTTTTTTCCTCTTTATTCCTTTCTTATTTTACAGTGTACAGTGAACGATTTTGTGTTGCAGGACCATCGACTTTCTTCTATTTTATTAGTTCATTTGATGATTCTTAGATTAGCCCGTTAAAAAAAGCAAAATCTATCTTCATCACACATCAGCATCAGTACAAGGTATAATTAACTCTGAAAAATTTAAAAACTCCTGACGTTGATCGTATCCCTCCAGAAGTCCTCAAAACTGACATAGACCTATCAACTGATATTCTCCATCCATTTTTATGTAATTTCTGGAACACTAACACGTTTCCAAGTGACTGAAATTGGGGTTTGATAACGGAAAGGTGAAATAAGTGTTCGTAACAATTGGCAAGGGATCATGCAGCAGTCCCAGTAAAATCCTGTGGACAATTATTTTGGTTTCAACATTACAAAGGGAACAGGCAGGCTTTAAAAAGCACGTCTCTTGAGTCAACTAAATAAATACGATCAGTATTATTATTATTGAAGAGTGGATCGAGTGGAGAAGGTTGGCTTGAAGATCAATGTCAAAAAGACAAAGTATCTCGCTTTTAACAGACATAGCGCTGGCAAGTTTGAGATTGTCGAGAACTTTACTTACCTCGGCAGCAAGATAACAACTAATGGTGGCACCGACGAAGACGTTCAAAGCCGCATCAATACTGCGAGAGGAAGATTTTATGCGTTAAACAACATCTGGCGCTCAGGCCTCATATCAAAGAAAACCGCAAATAGCCTCGAACAATTACTAACATAGAATTATGGCAGCAATGTGGTATGACTAGCATGGAGATAGAAATCAGGCGATGGCAACTTGGATGGATTGGCCACCTGCTGCGAAGGGGCTCAATGTAGCCCGAATCAGTAACTGAAGTAGCTTTGAAGTACTGTTATTGGAAAAGAACCAGATCCAGAGACAGACCACGCCAAACTTAGCGTCAAGTCAGAGTTGGGTGTACGAAACGATGAATGGGGTTACATTATAGCAACCGCTACGTACCAAATTAGATGGCTGTGTCCCGATTTGGAATCATATACCCTTAAGTAAGTAAGTATTATCCACATTGTTGTACCCGTCCGAGACTTGACTGAAAGTGACTGGGTCAGTCACCTGTAAAATTCAGACATTTGTCAGTCGATGTCTGGGGCAAATCCTTCGGATAAAATGACCTGGAACGATAACTAACATCAGCAATGGAGATAGAAATGCACAACTGCACTTTTCAAGTGCTTTCATTTGATAGGTCAAAAGTTGGGTTTCAAAGCAAAAAGTTTTATGACTACCTTTAGGGATCCAAGGGAGACATGGTGTGCAGCAGTTTTGTGAGGTATCATATACCAGATTTGTCGTTGAAAATGGTGCTCTTTAAGATAGGAAAGATTCACGACACTTATATTCAAAAAAAAAGATCATGTTCAAAATGACCCCTTTGCTAGCCCTCTTTGGTATCCTAAATGTTCAAGGGACCAATTTTGTTGACATCAGATCATTAACGTACTGTAGGGTGGAGTGAATTCATGAAAATAAGAAATTCAAAAACGTAGTCCCCCAAAAAATGCGATTTATTCCAAGGGTCATCTTTGATTTTTTTGGTTTTTTTTTAATTGACCGTTATGCAGCGGTGGCCATTTGATTTTGGGCATTTTTAAAACGGTTTATTTAAACTGCGCTCAAGTCTTCAATTCAATCCTTTTGTAAGAATGTTTAAATATTTCAATTGTAAACAATTTGAATTTGACGGTTGGTTCCTGGACATATTTCAAATAAACGTTAGTATATTTTGTTTGAAAATTCGGAAAATTGGAAAATCTTGAACTAAGTAAATTAGTACCGAAAAATTTGGTATCTGGGGGTTTTTTGGGATGCTGAATCCAAATATGACATCATTGGTAAAAATAAACTGTAAAAAGTGGTCAATCTCATCGGTTCCACTGGGACCGTTTTTGAGGGCTTAGGAGTGCCTCGTACAAGCAAAATTTATTTTTAAAATCTTATCATGTTAAATAAATAATGNTGGGATGCTGAATCCAAATATGACATCATTGGTAAAAATAAACTGTAAAAAGTGGTCAATCTCATCGGTTCCACTGGGACCGTTTTTGAGGGCTTAGGAGTGCCTCGTACAAGCAAAATTTATTTTTAAAATCTTATCATGTTAAATAAATAATGAAAAACCAATGGAAGTTTACTTTTTAGAAATCGGATGGAAATTGGTGAAATTAGAGCAAATACCAAATTTTGACCCCTGCAGGGGTTTTCACAGGTTCCAATTATTTGTTTTTGTTTCAAAGTTCTGAAATGGATTATTCATTTTTTTATGATGAAACAGTGAAAGAAACTCAAAATCCGGACTATTGGAAGATAAAATCCGTATTTGGAAAGCAAATTGAGCCCTTCAAAATTCCAGGTCTAACTTCACCAGCTTCCGATTCGAACAATCCGATTTCCAAAGATTAAAGTTTCACTAGTTGTTGATTGCGTATTAAACATGATTTAGTCCATAGAAACTAAAATTAGCTTCTGCAGGGTACCCCTAGTGTTTCAAAACCGATTCCAGTGGAACCGATGAACCAATCTAAACAAATCCCTAAAACATCATGGACAATCTCTGGGTCAAAACGCAACTTTTTAAAGTAGTATGTTTTAGAATTTCATTTATTGAAAATCCTCTATACAACTCCGTTTCACCCTAATGTATACAGGCCAAGAACTTTGATTTCTCTTATATAAAGTTGGACTTTATTGCACATTGGCCATTGAGGGCCAGAGTGAGAGTTTGAGATTTTTTATGGATTTTTATGGATTTTTACTTTAACATCAAATAGTCCTTATCTATTGAGCATTATTATTTGAAGGCCTTACAAAAAGTTATCAACTTTAACATCTGAAAATTCCAGAATTCAATAAAAATCACATTAATTTCGATGTCTCTTCTCATTATTTGAAGTTTTTCACGAACATTGACACCAGTGCCATTTTTGTATCTTCATTTCTCAGAAGTTTTTTTTCAGGCAGAAACTGATCTATTTCAAGTTCAGCTCTTTTAATGAAAAAGATATCTTTTCATTCCTGATTTCCTATTAAATCAAAATAAAATAAATTTAGTTTCTTTCTGAGAAATAAAAATAAATTCTGTGTGTCGAACGAAATAATGCTTCAACCATTTTAGCCGCCGTGATTTTAAATAGAAAAGGATGTTTCAGCGTGATGAACGACACATTGAAGATTTTTGAAATTCAAGCTCTTGATATGCTTTTGGGAATTTCAAGACTGATTTTTTTTGTCTAAATCCGAATCGATACTTTTGGTAGGTATACCAATCTTTCCTAATTTAGAACCTTGGTACAATGCAATTTTGACAATCTGTACACACTAAATTTTTATAAGTAATGTGTTCAATAAAATGTAACGTTTATGAAAGTCGGACTTTGAGAAACAGACATTAAATTAAAATTTGGTTTGGTCTCAATGAAAGCTGAAATTTGTAATGATCGGTTAAAAATTTCGTACAAAATAATTTTTCAGGTAATAGCCAGGTAAAACGACCCTCCAAAAACTATTCCAAACGATTGATTTTATACCAAAATCGACTAAAAAAATGTTTAAATTAAAATGAAAAATCTGGCTATTTTTAAAAAGTAAAAAACTTTTTTTGGTACTTGGACGTGGTTGTCTTTCGTTCAATGGCGCGAAATACAGACAACGAGATATAATACGTAACCCTATCAAAAGAAACAGTAACCCTAACGAAAAAACAGACATTTGTAAGGTTCTGGGATGCAAATGATTACACTTTAAACGATAAGGAGTTCAGATCTAATTTATTTTTAAAAAACGTAGGAGACCACAAAGTGGATTATGTAGCTTTTCATCATAGTTATTGTAAATTTTGAAGAGGATCGGGAAAGCATTTACAGAGTTATCCAAGAAAGTCTGGTAATTGGAAGCTCCAGGCATGGATAATATCCCAAATTCAGCATAGGGACTGTTCTTGGGCACTCGCCATAAGCTGATATTCCAAATTTGAGCTCATTCCGATCACTAGAACTCGAGAATTCTGGAAATGTCCGGTTAGTAGGAGCCTTCACTTCCCGATGAGCCAGGGTCAAACTTTTTTAGGAACTGTTCTTGGGTCACTAGAACACTTCAAGAACAGTTCTTGGATACTTACCAAAAACATATCAAATGAGGTAATTTCGATCACTGCAGCTCAAGAATTCTGGAAGTTTCAGGTACCAAGGAGCCTTTAGATTCCGATGTTCCATGTTCAAAGTTGTTTAGGAACTGTTCAGATCCCGAAATCATATCCGTATTATTTTTATGCAAGACAATCTTATTGTTCACTATTCTTTACTATATAATGTTTCCAAAAGCTAGTAATCGAGAGTTATGTTTCAAATCTCACCCGACCATCGTCTAGTTTTATGGACGACATCTTTTCTTTCATAGATTACGGTGAACGCGAGGAGAAAAGCTAAAATATTTTAATTATCAGACATTAGTACAAAAAATCAGATGTAAAATCCACTTGAAACCCATGTCAAATTATTGATTTAAAATTCATTTTCTGTTTTTATTACGCAATCAAACTGACGAGGGTGGAAATATGCTCGGCATGTCTGACGTTCTTGAAAAAAAACTGAAGTTATGTTAACCCAACGTCAATATTCAAATAATTTCGTAAACTTTTCTATTTTTGAACATTTTAATATTTAATTGAAAATTTTCTGGGTTAGTTTTGCTAGATACCTAATTAAAAACAAAATTATAGAATTATAATAATTGGTCCTATTTTAGGAGCACGACATTATTCGAATCAATAAATAGCAATTTGTAATACTATGTACAAACTTTTCAATTAAATTGAGTAATAAAAATAGATTTAAATTGAATTAGAAGTTAAAAACGTAGGAAACCACATAGTGGATTATGTAACTTTTCTTTTTTATTTATTTTATTTTTCATTATAGGAACTCGATTTAAATTTTGACAAAGACCGCGTGTTCAAATTTTGAAGAGAATCGGAAAAATACTTACAGAGAGAAAGTCATCCAAAAAAGTCTGGTCTAGATTCTAACGGCATCAGTAGTGGATGGTATTATCCCAAATTTAGCATAGAAACTGCGCTTGGGCACTTACTGNTTTTGAAGAGAATCGGAAAAATACTTACAGAGAGAAAGTCATCCAAAAAAGTCTGGTCTAGATTCTAACGGCATCAGTAGTGGATGGTATTATCCCAAATTTAGCATAGAAACTGCGCTTGGGCACTTACTGACAGTTTATAATCCAAATTTGAGCTCATTCCGATCATTAGAACTCAAAAACTCTAGAATCTCCTGGTACACAAGAGTCCTCAGACCTCGATGTCCCAGGGTCAAGTGTCCTTAAAGAATAGACTTTATAGTCATATGTTCAGATAGCCAAGCTGTTTTAAAAGCACTGTGTTTGTTTTCAGTGGATCCATCATTAATCCTCGATTGTATAAATTCATTGCAAGCACTTTCTTGCCATAATCAAGTCAAATCAATGTGGGTGCCTGGGCATTCCAACATTGATGGTGACGGAAGAGCTGATATCCTAGCAGAAAAAGGTTCTTCAGTTTTGCCAACAGCGCCGGAGCCAATTTTGG
>JXPH01001987.1:1402-12149 GCA_001014845.1 Mochlonyx cinctipes | reverse complement strand
AAGCTATATAAGCCACTTTGTGGTTTCCTATGTTTTGACTTATATTTTTAACTGAAGTGCTTTATAGAAGGAGCGAGAATTTTTGTCTACAAATTCCCACCCACACAATATTTAATTTTCACGACCTCTCACATTTTCTCCACCCACTTTTTACAGGGATCATGGACTGGAGCAAAATAAATAAATAAAATAAATGCTATCAAATCGCTTCCAATATATTTTAGAGTATAATCAAATTTTCTTGCAATTATTTATGACACAAAAAATAACTTCGTTTCAGATTTCGGATAATTGGAAAGGATGGAGGGAGAAAATTTGAGGGGGCGTTTGATGGAAATTTCTAAATTGGATAATATTTTTTCTTCGTTTTGAATATAAACACCCAAATTAGCATGTTTGACATTTAATTAGACTAATAATACATCAAATTTTTCAATAATAAGTATCTTTTGAAAAACGTGCCGAAAATTATGATGGTTTTATAGAGAGTAGGAGTAGGAGCGTTTGCAAATTTCATTTCAACCCTCGAGTCAAAATTCAATAGAGGAAAATAGTTGAAAATTATTTTATTCATCCTACGATTAATTTGCTAAAATTTCCAGTCCACAGGTTTTTCATCTGGTTTTTCCTACCCATATTTATGAGTGCTTGTGGCATTTTATTTATTTACGTTGCTGAACCATTCTGAAATGTTTATAGTCAAAGTTTGTTTTGCAAAATTGAAAATTGGTCATAAATCTTTTTGATTTGAATGGAAAGGCGGGGAGGCAAAAAATTGATCATTTGAAACGGCATGTAGCGTAAAGTGTAATGATTTTTGAATATTTTCGGTATTTTTGTAACTTTAAAGTACTTTAGAGTACTTTTATGTTTTTCATATTCGTATTTGTACATATTTCAACAATTTCAAGCATTTTTATNTTTTCATATTCGTATTTGTACATATTTCAACAATTTCAAGCATTTTTATGAGGATCGGAAATGTATTTACAGAGTTATCCAAAAAGGTCTGGTGATTGAATGCAGCGAGAACTTAATTTAGTATAGGAACTGTTTCACGGCACTTATCAGAAGCTTATCTACCAAATTTGAGCTCATTCCAATCACTAGAACTCAAGAATTCTGAAAGTTTTTGGTACACAGGAGCCCTTAGATCCCGATGTCCCAGGGCCAAATTTTTTTTAGGAACTGTTCTTATTTCTGAATATTCTAAATTTGGGCCCAGTTTTATCACTAGAACCCAAGAATTCTGGATGTTCCTGGTACATAGGAGCTCTCAGATCCCGATGTTCCAGGGTCAAACTTATTTAGGAACTGTTCTAGGTACCCAAGATTAAGTACTAAATTTGAGCTCATTCCGATCATTGGAACTCAAGATTTCTGGAAAAATTGTGGCGAGTTTGTATGGGGTCCTCCAGACTTTTCGGCCTTATTTGGCTTATTCCGTCTGTCTGTTTGTCTGTCTGTCTGTATGTTCGATAAATCGCGTAATTCTCAGTCGATTTGTCTGAAATTTGGTGTGGAGGGTTTTCTCAGCAAAAGTTAGGAAATGTTTGTTAATGAGCTAAATTGGACCACGGGGTCTGGGGGTCCCCATGACCATTGATTAGGATTTTCCGGAATTTCTTAGTTCTAATACTCAAAATGAACTCAATTTGGAACAAAAGTTCCTATAAAAGTTTGACCCTGTGACCCTGGGAAAAATCACGTTCTGTAGAAGTACTTTTAAATATTTTAAGTATTATTTTTTAACTTTTTGGTATTTTTAAGTATTCTGCATCGAAAAGTAGTCCTTCGAAAGCTCTCCAAAATTGGCATCAGTTTCAGCCATGACTTCTACATTTGAGTGAAATCGCCTACCATATTTTCTTCTCCGGTTTGGAAACACGTATCACTGGGGGCCAGGTCTGGCGAATACGGTGGCTGAGTTAACAGTTCAAACCCGATTTCATGCAATTTTGATCGCGCAACTAACGATGAATGAGCAGAGCAGGTCAAATATCGTGATGATAGAGGATTTACTTCTTCTTCAAATGTGGCCGTTTTTCTGCCATTTAAATTTTCAAACTTTTCAATAATGATGAATAATATGCGCAAGTTATGGTTTTACCTTTTTCAATACAGTCGATAAATATTTTTCCACGCGCGTCTCGAATTACGGGGGCATAACCTTTCCGGTCCACTGCTGGGTTTTTGGATGCTTCGGAGCACTTTCACCCGGAGAAACCCATTGTTTTGACTGTTGCATGGACTACGGTGTGTAGAAATGGATCCATGTTTCATCCATCGTTATGAATTGGTACAAAAACTTCTTTGAATTTCGCGTAGACATTGCCAAATTCTGCTAAGAAGTCGTAGCGCGAATTCATTTTGGGTCCTCTGTCAGCAAACGCGGCACCCATCGTGCTCAGAGCTTCTTCGTACGCAAATTATCATGTATAATATTGAACACACTGCCATACGACATTTTTGTGATTTCAGTTAGCTCCCTCAGTTTCACTTTAGGGTTCAATATAATATCTTGAATTTTTTTGACGTTTTCTGGTGAACTGGCCTCTTTTGAGCGTCCCGATCGTTCAGCATTACTTATGCTTGTACGGCCGCAACGAAAGTCAGAAAACCACTTTTGAATCATCTTCATCGACGGTGCAGAGTCCAAATAATACTTATCTAGCTTAGCTTTGGTCTTGGGTATCGTTTTCTTGCGTTAATAATAGAGTTTAATCTGAACACGAAACTCAGATTTTCCAGGTTTTTTTTAAACAGAGGTTGATTGCTTTTCACTGCTGCAACTTGTAAATGCGTAAACATAAATGGGTGAAATTTGGACAGACGTCGAACGAAGAGTAAAGTTAATTATAAATTGCACATTGATGCATACTAGTGCCATCTCTTAGGATTATTCCTCACTTCTTGATCCGCCTGGTATGTAAGTAAGGTATTCTTCTACTCTTACTATCTTATATTTTTCTATAGACAGAAAAAAGAAGTTGAATTTAAAAATTTTTGGTCCTTCGGGGAAAGTTTTTCCATTTGTTCTGAAGTACCAGGTGGATTCGAGTTCATAACTTCTATAGCTTTAAAAATACTGAAAACACTTAAAATAGCATCAATAATACTTAAATATTATCAGATATTTAAAAGCTTAAATTATCATTTCTTTTCAGATGCGCTGTTTTACCCTTCGCCCTCTTCAAGCGTGTCACTAAACTCACCAATTTCGTCGAGCAGCAAAAAATTTCCTCGTGGAATAATTAACCCAAATTATCCAGGATTCCAAGAGTTTGCTCACACGCTGTCGGAACATTTTGTGGACCACCATTTTGACCAATGTTCAGATAGCGACCAGTCTGACGACTTAGAATCGGAATCTATGAGTCAACAAAACAGTTTGAACAATAATTGTAATGACGAGGATGTAAACAATGGAAATTCTCTAGAATTTCTAGCACTCAGACGAGACAAATCGTCTGAAGATGATTTTGAAGATTTCACAAAAGAAAACGATAAAATGGACGTCAACAGCACTACAAGCGAGATAACATACGATGAGCCAATGACTCTTGTTGAAGAATCATATTTTGAGCAGAAACCGCTCAACAAATCATGGTTAGATAAGGACGAGAGCACGTCCGTTTGCTCAACGCCCGACATTTTAATTGAACATAACCACAAAGTACAATTTAGCGAAAACAACTTCGAACATAGCTTTAACCAGAATAGCTCGAGTCACGAAGTGAACCAACCAGATCTCATAAGGAACATAAAAATATGTGACGAGGATGAGGATGAGGAGGAGAATGAACCTTTCGTACCTAAATCAGCATCATTTATGGACCAATTCAATAAACCACAAAGCACGTCTTCAATTGACATCATCGGGGATTTTGGGAAGGAGATTGAACAAGAAATATGCCTAATTGTGTCAGGATATAAAAACAAAACGGAAAGGGATTATGAGCAGCAAGAACTTCAGGAAGAGTTTGTCGATGATTACGAGAGGAATCGACGAGGAGTCGAAGCTTCTTTACATAAGGTGAGGAAATTGAAATTAATTATTTTTACAAAAGGCAAAGTCCCTTTACCATCAAGATTTTATGTCCTCCAGGTACAAAAACAGCTTTTGTACAGAATGATTGTCTTTTGCACAGACTCTACTCTCGAAGCTCGAAGCTCGAACAAACATAATTTTTATATGAAAAGGTAGAATAAACTTAAAAAGAAAATTGAAATAAAATATTAATGACAGACATACCGATTTTCCTCAAAATTGCTTTCTCATTTTGTAAAAAAAAAACTTTTAAATTGCAATGATGGAAAATATTTTGTTTGGAAAAAGAAAAAAGAGTTTTGTGAACAAAATTTGTTTTTCGTTAATACTTAATTCAGCTTAAGAATAAAAGTATGAATGGCAGTCAAATAATTGAAATCGTCACCTTGTGAAATTTTGATGTTCACTAAACTTTGGTTTGAAACTTGGACCAAGCCCTAAATAGAGAAATTGTTGCCATTTGAACCATCTGGAGTAGGGTGGACCATACTCCACCAAATTGAGAAATTCCAAAACGATTTTTTAGGTATTAGTGGACCTACAGCTTATAGTGGATTCCGAAATACCACAACTTTAATGGTTATGCTTATGACTTACCAGTTCATTGAGCCTATCAAGTTGCGTTCAATTTTTGCTGCGAGGAAACTGACTAACCTCTTCGACGTGAATGCCACTCGAATGCCTTCTATCCCATACTGAAGATTCTGCAGGAAGTACATTTTTGACGATACATGTCGGAAATCTTTTTTTTTTACCTTATTATTCATTAATAATAGCACACCCACACACAAAGTAATTTACCTTCAAGTCAACGATAAAAAAACGGATTTTGGGTTTGCATTTTTTCTGGTCCTGTATCCTTAGAAGTATTAAACCGATTAAGCTAAAAGTTTCTGAGAATATTCATATTTTAAATAGCTAGTTTCATATATTTTCCAAATTTGCTCGAAGAAAAAAAAGTCAAATTTTAAAAAATTTGAAATTTTAAGATTTACGGACCAAGACAAGCAAAATCCATCCAAAAACGTGCGGAATAGATTGCAACTTGAATGAATAAAATGTAATTTTATTATTTATATTTTGAAAAGTTTGTAAACAGTGCTTAGGACCTTTCATCAATATTTTTTCTCATGAAAATAAGACTTTTTGACCAACCTGGTCTGATTTTTCGACGCACCCCAGTCGAAAAATAAGACCAGGTAGGTTTAGGGTGGAGTGAATTCTCGAAAATGAGAAATTCAAAAACAAAGCCTCTCAAAAATTGAATTTTGGTCCAAGGATCATCCTAGATTGTTTTGGGATTTTTTGCATTTTTATCAAAATAAACGGTGTATTTAAACTGCGCTCATGCATTTGGTCCAATCTCCTTGAAATGTTCTAGAAATTTATAGATATTGCAATGACAAACAATTTGAGTCCTTAAACACTTATATTGGACTGTTTATTCTTGAGTCTTTTCAAACAGACCGTTAGGCTCTTAGAATATTTTGTATGAAAACTCGGAAAATTGAAAAATCTTGAACTAGGTAAAAAAGAACTGGTAAAACTGGTATTCAGGGGGTTTTTGGGATGCTGAATCCAAATATGGCATCATCGGAAAAATGACCTGTCCAAAGTGTCCAAAGTATCAAAAATGGGTTCATCGGTTCCACTGGGACCATTTATAGGGGCTTAGCAATGTGTATGCCTCATGGATGAAAAGTTTATTTTTTTTGTCTTGATGAAAATTGGTCAAATTAGAGCAAATACCAAATTTGACCCCTTGAGAGATTTTCACAAGATCCAATTATTTGGTTTTGACTCCAAGTACCGAAATTGTCTATTTATTTTGTTTTATGGTGAAAAAGTGAAAGAAACTCTAAATCTGGACAATTGGTGGAAAAAATCCGTGTTTGGAGAGCAAATTGGGCCCTCCAAAACCGTAGTCTAACTTCATCAATTTTTATCCGACTTTCAATAATTACAGCTCCTCTCGTGTTTATTGTGTATTGAATACGCTATTGTTAGTCCATATACACTAAAATTATTTTATTTGGGGTACCCCTAATCTCTTGAAACCGATCTCAGTACGCTAAATAACATCTGGCGCTCGGGCCTTATAATATCAAGAAACACCAAGCTTCGACTATTTTGAAGTCTTGTATTATCCACACTGCAGTACACGTCTGAGACTTGTTAAGTGACTGAATCTGTCACCAATAAAATTTGGACATTTTATAATCGATGTCTGCGTCAAATTCTCCGGAGAAGATGGCCTCGAATGATTACTAACATAGAATTATGGCAGCAGTGTGGTATGACTAGTATAGAGATAGAAATCAGGCGACGTAAACTTGGATGGATCGGCCACGTGCTACAAAGGGGCCCAACGGAGCCCGGATCAGAAGCAAAATAAGCTTTGGAGTGCACTCCTCGGGAAAAAACCAAATCCAGAGGCAGAACACGACAAACTTGACACCGTTCCATCAAGTCATAGTAGGGTGCACGCAACGATAAATGGGGTGACGTAATAGCAACCACTAGGGACCGAAGGAGATGGAATAGGACTATTTATCAGCCTTATTCCACCTGGTTACCATAGGCCCATAAGTAAGTAAGTAAGGACCAAAGATGTGAGCGCAGTTTGGATAAACCGTTTATTTTGATAACATGCTCAATTCAATTGGCGTTGCATAACGGTCAATTAAAAAAATCTCCAAAACTCAGGGACGATCCCGTTATAAAATCCTGTATATAAATTTGCTTCACCCTTTAATGGTTATTCCGATAGTGCCTCGAGGTTTGATTGCTCTTAATCAGACAGAAAAAACAGACGGACAATGTGAACAGCTGGAGGCTAAGCTCACTTTTATAATAGTATCATAAAATTTATAATACTATTTCAAAAGTGAGCTGAGCCTCTAGCCATCACCTTATCCATCTACGTTTTATTCTGTCTGATTGAGGGCTGATTGGGAAGATATTAGGAAACAAACATCGGAGCATTACGAACACTACGTTTTAGCTTGNTGGACATTAAGTGGACTGACATTTCAAAATCGAAATGTTTTTTATTTTCAGTGTAGCTATTCTTTCATCATATTTATAGATAGAAAAGAAAAGCTATTGTATTCAGTAAAAAAAATGGTTTTTCGAAAAAAGATGCTCCAAATGGTCTGAATGAAATGTGACAAAAACAAAAAAAATTTCTGTGTGTGTCTGTCATCTGTCTGTCTGCATCCACTATAACTCACGTAATTCTCAACCAATTTAGCTGAAATTTTGTGTGCAGGCTTTTCACAACAAAAGTAAAGACGAGTTCGTGAATGGGTAAAACCAGGCCATATGGTCTGGGGGCCTCCATACTAACTCATCCGAATTTTTTAGAAACTTTGAGTTCTAATGATCGGAATGAGATCAAATTTGGCACGTTATCCAAGAACAGTTCCTAAGAAAGTTTAACCATGTGTACCAGGAAATTCCAGAATTATTAAGTACTAGTGATCGGAGTTAGCTCAAATTTGGAATATAAACTTATGGCAAGTATCCAAGAACAGTTTAAAAAAAGTTTGACGCTAGGACGGCGGATCTGAGGGCTCCTGTGTACCAGGAACTTGCAGAATTCTTGAGTTCTAGTGTTCGGAATGGGCTCAAATTTGGAATAAAAGCTTCTGGCAAGTGAGCAAAAACAGTTCCTGTGCTAAATTTGGGATATTATTATCCATTCTTGGTGCTTCCAATTACCAGACTTTCTTGGATAACTCTGTAAATACTTTTCCGATCTTTGTCGACGTCTCAATCCAGTTCCTATCACAAAATATACAATAAATATGATGAAAAGCTTAAAAAAAAGTTTTTAGGTTGGTCTGGCCCTACTCGAGTTATAGTTGACATAAAATGTTGTATGTTATAACCCACCTAGTACTTTACTCTCTTTTGAATTCATATTTGAATGTGTACAACATACTGCTCCATCTGTGTGAACATAATTGCATACAACATGAAGACAATAAAAATATTCTATTTTTATGCACAATGTATCATGCTTAAAATATAGAAACATAACCATGATGAGCAAAAATTCTCCATGGAACGATTTTAGAATTTTAATTCCAAATTTTATGCTACAGGACAGGGTGGTAAAGGCAAAATTTCTTTGGCCTCAAACTTTTCACATTACGATTTTGTATTTATGTTAAAAATCATGAGATCCAATCCAATTTTCAAATTTTTATCTAGGAAGAAAACACCTCCCTATCCCCATCCTTGACACAAGGAAACTTATTTCAATTTGTTACGTTAATAAACATATTTTATTGTTAGAAAGCAAATTAGAAAATAAATTCTAATGACTTTTCATGTTATCAGAATGATAATTTCTTGCTTTTGGAATGAAAATACTCTTTTCAGTGTAATTATTCCAGAAATTTATTTTTAAACTGTAAACAATCGCGTGTATTTTTCTGATGCGAAGCAAGTCATCATGAAATTAAATGAAATGAGAAGAGAACGCGAGATGAGATGAGGGCGTTTATTTATTTTTTTCGATAAATATTTCTTCATAGTTCAATTTGAGTCTTGATTTTGATACAGAAATACACATTATTTGAAACTGATTTATCTTTTTTATTATTAAAACAGATGTTGGATGCTGTGTTGTCCAGTGCCGAGGATAAAATACAATACCACGAGAACGACTTATATTCAATTGATTCGAATCAGAATGAGCTCAGCAGTGAGAAAAGTGAAGTGAAAAGTGATAAAATAATTATTCCAACAGCAATAGTGAAACCAAAATATCAAAAGTCGTTATTTGACGACCGCCATTTGCCCCCTGTGGGTTGTGTTGAAGAGGATAAACCGTGGTACGTGAAGAATTCGTTGCGAAAGGTCCAACATTTGCCACAATTTGAAAGAAAATCAAAATCAATTCGATTTGAACAGAAAAAGGGATTTAAAAGTGAAAAAGATATCGATAGTGGTAGTGGTAGTAGTAGCAGTATAGCCATCGTGAAGCCACGTAAAAAGAAAATGGATTCATCGAGCTATTTTGAGCGGAAGTTTAATTATAGAAAGTTATCTAGTACTAATATAACTAACAATAATACCACAACTACTATTCACAATAATAACAATAATAACAATAACATTAATAATAATATAGAAACAGATACTAGTGATGAAATAAATCTTAATCAAAATGCAATTAACAATAACAATAATCGTTCCGGACAAACAATCAGCAAAGGGAAACCATCCAAGGAAATATCAGGTGAGTTATTACGATTATTTCCAACTAAACTTTTTTGGCTTTTTATTTCTTCTTCTTCTTGTTTTTTGGGGGCAAAAATAAATTTTTATAGTATGTACAGACAGAAAAGCCGCAGATAGGTTTTATAGAAGGAAAAGTTGTCAAATTGAGCAGATATTCTTCATTTGGAAGAAGAACATGAAGTCTTGAGATTTATAACCGTTACTGAAAATAGTCAAAAGCAATGATGAAAACAGAAAACGAAATATTTAACCCGAAAAATATGAAAATTTACAAATTTGTCAAACATGATTCTGAAGCCTATCTGTATGTTCTTTTTCTGTGTACATACATGTAAATGGGAATTTATAGTATTTTTTGTTGGGATGGAACGTGGTTAGGTCCGGATGTACGTGTGATAGTGATGTGATGTATATTAGGGTGGAGTGAGTTTAGCTGTTTTTTGAAATTTGAAAACATACCCCCACAAAAGTTGCTATTAGGTCACAATGAGCAACGAACGTGAAAAATAAGAGTGCTCTAGGACAAGGTTAAAACACGCGCGAGTGCTCAAAATTTTGATATCTTCGAGTAAAAGTTAAAAAAAATGTTAATTTTTAATTTTTCTAGACTATTCACAAAAATGGAAAACCAAAAAATTTAAAATTGTTAGATTCTTCCTTGAGACTAATGGGAATTTTCTGGATTTTTTTTTTAAATTAACTGCTCATAAGCTTTAATTTTTACTTTAACTTCTAGAAGTGAAAGTCATGCATTTGGTCCATGAATGAAAATCGCCCAAATAAATTTTAAACACATTTTGGACGGCTAGCAATCATTTCCGACCAAAATTGGTTGGACGCCTGTTAGTCGGTGGGGCGATCCCACAATGCGTAGACAGTTTTTTTGTCTCAAGAAAACTCCTAGATGGTTTGTCCGATCGAACTGAAATTTTGAAAAAAGTATTCGATTGATAAGGACACATGATCCATTCATATGAGAGCCCAATCCGACAAAGTCTTCTGTGGGCTCCCACTAAAGTTCGTCATTATGTCGATAAAACTGATATAAATCACACATTTACGAATAAAATCTTTTGAAATTTTGACCAAAATTATTAATTGGTACTTAATTTTTACCCTAATTAGACAAAGGCCTGTGGGCATTTTTACCCTAATTCGACAAAGGCCAAATTCGTCATTTTATTGAGAAAATCACTCTAAATCCAACATTTATGAATAAAATCTTTTGAAATTTTTGACGAGATTATTAATTGGTACTCAGTTTTAGCCTAATCAGACAAAGGCTTCTGTGGACTCCCATAAAAAAGTACTTAATTTTATCGATAAAACCGACATAAATCNTGGTACCCGTTTTATGGCTACCAATTTTCAGTACGCTCAAAGGCTTCTGTGGGCTTCCATACAAAGTTGACATTTTTATACCAAAAATGATGAATTTTTATA
>JXPH01001950.1:11242-24662 GCA_001014845.1 Mochlonyx cinctipes | reverse complement strand
GAAAAATCCCAAAAAAATCTCTGCAAATTATCAAAACTTCCAAGAAAGTCCCAAAAATCCCAAAAATTCCTGACTTGGCCTGGACCTTGACTCAAACGAACCAAAAAAAAGTTAAAAGCGATGCTAATTTTACAAAAATTACTCTCGCTCTCTCAGGTTTGCGAAAGATCATATGTTCAAATTTTGAAGAGGATCGGGAAAGTATTTAGAGAGTTATCCAATAAAGTCTGATAATTGGAAGCACCAAGAATGGATGGTACTACCCTAAATATAGCATAAGAACTGATTTTAGACACTTACCAAATTTGAGCTCTTTCCGATCACTAGAACTTAAGATTTCTGGAAGTACCTGGTACCTAGGAGCCCTCGGGTCCCAATATTCCAGGCTCAAACTTTTTCAGGGCCTGTTCTTGGATACTTACCAAATTTGAGCTCATCGCGATCATTAGAACTCAAGATTTCTGGGAAATTCCGGTGAGTTTGTATGGGGGCTCACAGACCCCTTGCCCCAATTTGGCCCATTATCAAACACGGCCTTACTTTTGTTGAGAAAAACCTCCTCACAAAATTCCAGCCAAATCAGTTGAGAAATACGTGAGCTATCGAATATTCAGACATACAGACAGACACGCGCACAGAGACATTTTCATTTGAGTTGTTTTCACGTTTAGACCATTTAGAGACACTTTTCTCGAGGAACCCAAAATTTTTCAAATTTCACTGAATACCAAAGCTTTTCTCTTCTATCTATAGATATGATGAGATGAAGAAAGAAAAGCTAAAACTTACTCATGTGAAGCAACAAATGAAACGTTTTTCATTATCGTTTTAATGATGTCAATGAGATCACGAAACAAAAACATTTACCAAAAACCGTCTTATTAAAGATATGATCCTCTATCCCTCAGTTCTACTCTTTCTTTTCTGTGAATGAAAACGAATTATATTCGAAAGCTTATTATTTTTATGTTTTAGCTAAAATTATGAATATGTTCTCAATTCCCATGTTTCAAATCTGCATAAATTCGTCATTTTATTATTTTATACCCACACATTATTCTCTATTTTTTTCTTCTAGACTATAAAGAGGGATTTTAAGGTCATGTTAATTATTTGTAGACCAAAAAAAACTTTCTCATAAAAAAATATACGAAAATAGATTTCCCTCTCCCCTAACCTAACTATCATTGCTGTTTATACATTAGGCAAGATTATCATCATTATTATTAATCATCGCATCATTATTCAAAATTTTGTAAATAATCCTTGAAAAAATGAAGCTGTTGATGAGAATTTGAATATTTTTTTTTGGTTTTCTTATCTCATAGCCTAATTCTAAAACATAGTATGTAGAGGCAGCACCTACCAAATGTCCATATTTACTTTAACTTCTAGAAGTGAAAGTCATGCGTTTGGTCCAAAAATGAAAATAAATTTTATAACACGTTTTGGACCTCTAGGAATCATTTCCGACCAAAATTGGTTGGACGTCTGTTAGTCGCTTGGGCGATCCCGTGATCCCGCGATCCGTAGACAGTTTTTTTCTCTCAATAAAACTCCTAGACGGTTTGTTCGATCGAGCTGAAATTTTGTAGGAAGTATTAGTTTGATAAGGACACGTGATCCATTCATATGAGAGCCCAATCTGACAAAGGCTTCTGTGGGCTCTCATACAAAAGTTCGTCATTTTAACGATAAAACCGATATAAATCACACATTTATGAATAACATCTTTTGAAATTTTGACCAAAATTATTAATTGGTACCCACTTAATGCCCTATTAATTTTTACCCTAATTGGATAAAGTCTTGTGGGCTCCCATACAAAAGTTCGTCATTTTATCGAGAGAATCACTCTAAATCCGACATTTATGAATAAAATCTTCTGAAATTTTTGACAAAATTTTTAATTGCCCACTAAATTTTAGCCCAATCGAACAAGGGCTTCTATGGGCTCCCATAAAAAAGTTCTTCATTTTATAGATAGAAGCAACATAAATAACACATTTATTAATGAAATTTTGGCCAAAACTATTACACGGTACCGGTACCCGTTTCATGCCAATTTTAAGCCCACTCAAAAGCTTCTGTGGGCTCCCATACAAAGTTGACATTTTTATACCAAAAATGATGAATTTTTATAAAAAAAAAAACAGAGTGACGTCATCAATAATCTAATCAGTACTTCCCCCCTAATGGCACCCCTAATTAGCCGGAGCGACGTTAGGAGTGGAGGCATAAAAAAAACTATAGAAGTTAAAGTCATGAAGCCGTATCGGCCTGGTTCTTTTAGATTTTGGACTAAATTAGTGTTAAAGACGCTTTTATTTTTAATTTCAAGGTCGCTTAAGTGTACCGTAACCGTAACGTACAAAGCAAATTGCATCATAAAACAATATTTTATTTGCATATCAGATTAGAATACTAATTATTTTAATGTACAAATTATAAAATAACTGAATAAAAACAACGGTATTTTTAGTATATTTTTTTGTATTGACTGATTTCTCATAAAAAATATTTTTTTATTAATGGTGACATTTTCTCGTTTTCATTTTGATTTGATGACATCGCTTGACCTTCTCCATCTTAAGATGTTGTATTTCTATTAGATTATAGTGTGTTGTGATGAGTGGGAATAAAAAGTTTTTTTTTTGTGTAATTTAATTTTTACGTGGCCCATTATTTGCGTATGGCGATGTTAATTATGGTGGTGGAAGCTTTGGCTCCCAATTGAATCAGCCATCAAGATAACAAATTAAATTTGCTTTTTATTTTAATAAAATAAAATTAATTTAAATTGTTGCATTGTTTTATGCATTCAAAATAAACCTCTACTCGTATAGAGAGAAAAAGATCATTTTGATCTTGATCTGATTGTGAAATATGTTGGACGTAATTAGAGGTTTTATTTTTTATAGGCATTTAGATCATGATCGGACACTCCTTTATTTAGGTCTTTTTTTGAAACCACCTGCATTATGTTAGGGTATACGATTTATTATTTTTTGCATGTTATTTTCACCATAAAAACTAGGAAACCATAAAGTCTATTATAATTTTCTAGCATCAAATTTCGTTGGGAACTGTCCTTGGGTACTTACCAGAAGCTTTTATTCAAAATTCGAGGTCATTCCGATAATCAGATTGCAAAATTACTGGAAACTCCTCTTGTATATAAGTATCGACATCTCAAGGCCCTCACGCTTAACTTCATATGGAAAATGTGTGGTTAATTTTACTAATTTGGTTGAAAGACAAACCTACGAGATATTTTAGTAATAAAATAACTAAACGCTTCACATTTGCTATGAACTAGACGAGTCAGTTAACTTTGACATAAGCCCGGGCACATTGGAGACATACAACGGTTTTCAGAAATTCTCAAAAGGTGACGATAGTTGGAAAGTTATTATTACTGATTTTTCATTTATATTTACGGAATTCACTGATTTATTCCTTAAATTTAACTGAATTTTTCACTTAATTTGGGCTAAGACCAACAGTAATTAACTAACCCGCCCTATTAAAATGACAGAAAATTCCAATAAATTTACTGATCGATTCCGTAAACTTATTAATATTATGATCTATGAACAAGTATATGTCCTACTAAGTAGTACTTCTTTTAAAAATACAAAAAAAATAATGAAAATATCAGTGAAATTTATAGAAAAATTCAGTCAAAATTAAGGCATCGTCCAGTAAATTTAACGGAATTTTATGTCATTTTAACTGGACGAGTCAATTAATTTCTCTTGGTCTTGGCCCAAATTAACTGAAAATTACAGTTAAATTTATGGAAGAAATTGATAAATTGTAATAAAATATTATGTAAGTATAAAAAAAATCAGTAATAAAAATTTCCATAGATCTCGACCTTTGAAATTTATTTCTAAAAAAGCTTATGTCTCAGATATGTCAAAAGCAATCGACCCGCCTAGTACTAATTGGCTCATCGGCTCAGTCAGTTAACAATACGGGCCCGTTCCGTCGTCCACTTTTTTACAGAGTTCAGCTAATTTTACTAGCTATTTACATATTCCGTTTACGCGTGCTAAGAACTGTTCTTCGGCTCTTACCAGAAGCATATATTCCAAATTTGAGATCAATCCGATCATTAAAACCCATGATTTCTGCAATTCATGGTGCACCAGGCTCAAGGTTAGGAACTGTTCTTGGGTTTCATTAGCGATAAATATCAATGAAAGAGACAAACTCAAACAAATATCAATCTTTATCAATACAATCTCAATCCAGGAAACACATCAGGCTTAAAAATGGACTTGACATTCTCGTCAAATATTTCGCGTCTGCGTCCAAGCGCAAGACATTTTTGTTTAAGGACGCGTGCGGCTTTATTTTAGCTGCGCCTAGACGCATATTTTTGCGTCTAATCTCTGCCTAGAGGATTTTAGTTTAGTCTTTTGGGACAAGAAAATGTCTTGACGCCAGCTAATTGTTTTTTTTAATAGTCGCTGCTCAATCGATTCGTGGCCACTGGCGACTACTGAGAAACCGACGAAAATAAAATCTCCCCAAAATAGGACGCCATTACCCGGGATATATGAAATATCACACGGAATATATAGAGAGAATATGCGAGAGATATGTGCGTGGGCGTGCAATGGATGGTGTATTTGATAGCATCCAGTGCCCATGGTCTGGACGTGGACGCGTGTGGTGTCAAATCAGCGGTTTATTTTTAGACAATAGAGTCCACAGCTGGTTTGACTTTTGAGTTCAGAATATGCCTCTACACGCGAGCGTCTACACTATAAAAAATTATCAGGAATTTCCCAGTCTTGAAGACTGGCAACTATTGTGCCAGTCTTCAAGACCGTGAAATTCCGGGCGACAAGAAAATTTATTGAAATAAATTAAAAAGATTTTATGAATAAAAATTTTCGGCTTGACCGTGATTCGAACTCAAGATCTCTCGCATACGAAGCACGTGCGTTACCTCTGAGCTACCTTTAATACGTGAAAACATCTTATCTTGTGTGTTTTCGAACAATTTTGTTTCGATTGCCAGGCGATTAAAAGTATAAATTTTCCAGACGAAATTATGAAAGCATGGGATTTTAATGTTTTTTTTTCGAAATACATGAACTTTTTTGACGAAAATATGAAAACGTGGGATTTTAATGTTTTTTTGTCAAAAAGCAGGGAAATTAGAGATAGATTAATTTTTACATGATCAAATGGTGGTTTTATCCTTAAACTAGAATTATTTTAGACAGGGTTTTTCCTAAATTTTTTATAGTGTAAGATGATTGTATACACTTCCGTCTAGTAGAAAGATAGTCGCACGAGACAACTGAGAATTTCAGAATCTTATTCTCAGGTCTCATATAGCCGCTAGCGTCAATTGCGTCCACTACATGGACGGGCGTTTTGGGCACATTACTAGACGATCGTCCATGTGGCGTCCAAAACGCACAGACGCTTTTGTAAAGACGCAAGTGTTTGCCGGGATTGCTGGGATTGATGTGTTTGCCGGGATTGCTGGGTTTATTATAGCCTACCACCTAGACAGTCTTAAAAATGGTTTTGCCATTGATGGGTTGATTACTAGGCCCTAGACGTGACCGGAGAATAGTCTTAAAAAAATCCATGCAAAAATTTGCCCATGCGAAATTTTGTCCTTAGAAAAAATTAAAAATTAATGCGAAATTTGTCCTTTCGAAACTTGACTTTACAAAAACTAAAAAATTCATGCGAAATTTTGTCCTTACAAAATATTGTTGATGTGAAGTTTTGACCATTCTCAATTTTATTCTAGCGAACTTTTGTGCCTGTGAAACTTTAGATTCGAAAATTGGTCGTGCAAAACTTTGGATTCGAAACTTTGGTTGGTATCCGTTACTTAGCTTATATTTCAAATTTTCGACCATTTCGATCATTAAAACCCGAGATTCCTACAGTATATATGTACATGTGAGTGGCTGACCGTTGATAAAAATACGCAATTTGGTTAAATTGCGTTTCTTCGACGGCTGTATCATAGCGTGAACGTATTACCAGTAAAATGCAGATTTTGACATTTTAAATGTCAAAAATTGGTTTCAATTGTTGGCGCCCAAAACTAAAACCACAAAAAATTGGTAGGCATGGTTACATTGGTGGGTTGATTATGCGACAGAACCCATGCATAACCGGAGAACACAGGATTGCTAGTTTTTCTAGTCACGAAAAATTTAAACCAGTTTTTAACGTTTGAAATGTCAAACTTTGCGTTTTGCTGGTTCTAAAGTTTTCAAGAAGTATCAATTACCGTTTCTTACCAACTTTTTATCGTTTTACTGTCAAATTGTGTAAATCTCGTTAAATACAAAAATAACGTTTTTAAAATCTAATGGAAGTCAAATTTTTTGAGAGCTAAACGAACCCTTTTTCAGAGTTGCCCAGATTTTCAGTGCACCTATTTTCAATTTTGTGCTAGTTGGTTTTTGTTTTTATTGCAATTTCGTTTTGCTATTTAAAGTCAGTAAACACTGATTTTCTTAAATCTGGACTGAGTGTGAACAATTTTTATAAGCGAACCGTCGAGGGTTTTTTACAGAACTGTATCCATCATTTTTACTCTATTCTCTCTGTGTTGAAACACGATACATAATCTAAAATACCTTTCAAACCGCTAATAAAATAGATAAAACCAGAAGTGATCAGATTGCATTTTCATCTTTTCAGCTTTTAAATTACAAAATTACATGCAATTCAATTCAACTTCAAACAAACACCAGAGCAAATTAGCGTGTGGTAATGTAACATCATAATTCAAAAATGTTAATCTTACCCCACATAATACTAAAATATTATTTACTTATATGCTGACTACTTATTTTCTGAGAAAAATAAAGTGAGATTGAAATGATAGTTTATGATGCTAATTATGATCGTCTGCACGTTTTTTTATTGCAACTTACAAAAATCAATTTGAACCAATTAATTAAAAGCGCAATCAAAAATCAAAATTGTAATTAATGTTGCTCTTCAAAACTTGCATAGTGACTCAATCTCTCATAAAAAATACCTCATTAAAAATTACGCATACATCTATGCATCATCATCTTCGACTTAATGATTCTCTTTATGCAAAATGCAATAAAACATAATGTTCCTTTATTTCACCTCTTATTATACATTACTTTAAATGGATGACCATAAAAAGAGTATAATTTATTATTTTGAGGCAAACTTTTCATTATTATTTTGCTTTTTAAATACATGTAAATTGTTGGAAATAAATTACTGAATTAAGGATTAATCGATAAATTTATACTAGGAAAAAATATATTTTCCTGTAGAATAGTTAGCATCATTCTTCTACTTTTTAACGTTTAAAAAGTGTCTTGTTTAAATCATTGAGTCTAGAGTACAATTCATCTTTCAAAACTCGAGCTAGTCTCGCGAAACGGAACTATTTTATCTTTGTATTAACTAAAATTCTTTTAAGAGTCCCTTTTCTCAGTATTCACACATCAGAACTCTTAAGGGTAGTAAGCACCAAGCATGTTGAGCGCTATTTCTGTGGTTTAAAACAAAAGAACTAAACGGTTACTCGTGTTGCCACCGTATAATTGTCAGAGATCACATAGCAGAAAGATTTTGCCCAGGCTATTAAATCGTTTTATCGTTTTAATGTCATTGCGTGTTGATTCACCAAAAAACTCGTTAAAATGTATAAATTTAAATTTACATTTTGTAATTTATCTTTGCATTTAGTACACATGTTTTTTTAGAATCCTTTCGCAATTCGTAAAAATATAGCTGTCAAAACTCACGCAAGCATTTGTTTGTACTAATATTAAATTTGATCGTTTTAATGTCATTACCAATTGATCGTCAAAAAATGATTAATTTTGTGAGTGTTTTTATTTTCAGAATGCTTTCTACAAATTTTACTCGGTAAAAATAAATTGAAGAAAAGCTGATTTTCGTTGTAACGAAATTATCTTTTTATCGTTTTTGACGTTACTAGTTATATCGCCAAAAAACTTTCAAAACGGTGTAAGTTTAACTGCCTAATCAGCATGACTGCAATTAAACTCATACTAACCTAAGCTCCTACAACTCATATTTATGCTGCCATCATAATTAAGAAATCCTTATCTGCATTTTTGACACTTCGAGCAAATCAATGTTTTCTAAATTTTTGTCATACAACTCTATGTAAAATTGAATTCATACTATTCACACTACTTTGAATGTGCTGAAAAAATTTCAGAAGATGCAAATCAGTTAGATTAAGCTTGGCCTGTACCTGTAGTTACAGATTTCTTGATTGTGACGGCAGTATTGGCAATGACAATAAAACGATAAAAAGATTTTTGCGTCTATCATGCAGAAGTTTTGCGTATCTTTGGATTTTAAGTTTGACATTTTAACTTAACGAATACTTTTTATTTTTTTATTTTTGACGTTATTGAGTTTTACAAAGCTCGCGAAATAACCCGAGTTTAGCGAATTGCCGTTTTAATTGAAATAAATTATTTTTTCATATTCCGTTTTTTTTAACTTTACGTCATACAGGGTGTTCTGGGCAAATATGCAAAGCTTTCGCAGGGTGATAGGAAGCTCAAAAACAAACATGTAATCGTATGATGGCTTTTGTACAACTCGACCCTAAACCAAGTTACCATCACAGAATCTTGAATAAAGTACCAATTTAAAGCTAATCAATTTAGATAAAGTATATTAACTTGATCGTTGGAATAGCACTACTTTTGGGCTCACTGTCAAAACTCACGCTAACATTTGCTTGTAATATTAAATTTGATCGTTTTGATGCGTCATTGCCAATTGATCGTCAAAACATTAATTTACTTAATGTGTATTTTTGTATTCAGAATGTGTTCTTCCAATTTTACTCTGTACTCAATTCAAGAAACGCAAACTTTATAGTTTTATTGCCGTTACAAGTTGAAACGTCAAAAAGCTCTCAAAATAGAACGCGTTTAACTACCTAATTAGCATAACTGCTATCAAACTTGTACTAAACTCTTAGTACTCCATCTTGCAGAAGTTTGCGTTCCTTTATTTAATTTGAAGTCTGGTATGAATAATCGAAAAATTTTGAAAAGTATGCGATATTTTTTATAGTTTTGACGTCATTGCGGGTTGAAATTTTACCAAATTTGTTTAGCGAGTAGACGTTTTGACTAAAATAACTTTACTTCCTATAAATTGAATTTTCACGATTCTAGAAACGTAAACTTCGCAAGAAACGAAATTATTTTTTTATCGTTTTCATGTCACTGCAATATTTTTTTATTATGACTTGGTCAATCAGGGCCGTATTCACCAATCGGTGTTAAGACTTTGACTATTATTTGGTTACTATTATCATTTGGATGGATGGATTTTGGGGTAGGGTGTGCAGCGGAAATTTGCGCTGCTTCTCGCACGAAGGCCTCAAATTGAGCCCATTGTTCTCAATCCTTATGCAAAATCTGAAAATAAAACTTTCACAAAAACTGGAAGAAAATAGAAAGCCGAAACAATTAAAATAAATAAATAGAACTAAATTAAGAATTTACGACCGGGTGGTTGAATGGTTATCACGCTAGCCTCACATCCACTAGGTTCTGGGTTCGATTCCTGGTAGAAACTGCTGTGTTCTATTTAAAATTAGATTGTTGATTTTCAGTTTGTGATAAATCTGAATTTGCGATATTTCTATAAATGGAAGTTACAGTCAGTCTGTGAAATATGCATACACCTACTACCATCTACAATTATATAACCTATGATTGTGGTGATATATGTGTGTAAGTCAGGTTAGTCAGTTTCCTTGCAATAAAAACTGAACACGACTTGATGAGCTCAATGAACTGATAACTCATTAGCATAACCATTAAAGTTNCTAATACCTAGAAAGTTCTTTGAAATATGAGGACTCGCCAGGTCCCAGTAGGGTACTGTAGGCCTTATTATTTATTATTATTATTATAAATTAAGAATTACAAATTGATTTGGCAATAACATCGATGACAACTATTAGCACCAATGTGAAAGTCACTAAAAGACTTCGTCTGGTGATTGCAAAGTAGTTACTATTGGAGAGATTGTGAAACGCAGTACCACAAAAAATACTAAGACTAGTTTTTTGAACGATGTTCATAAGTACTAATAAGATGACTCTTTAGCTTACTGTGTCTTGTAATCATTGAAACCATAAAATGTAATTTTGAATTTTAGATTTAACAGAAACTTTGAACCCGACCCTTCTGGTCACAACAAATGGATTTGAATGAATGGATTTCCAGAAACACTCATGTTTCCTAATCGTCTAGTTTTTCAAGCGACTGGTGAACCAGTGTGAAAACTTCTCCAGTGAATTCAGTGCCTTAAGGGCAGCCTGGCTATCTGAACAAATAGTGAGAAGTAAATGAGTTATCTAAGCAATAGTCAGCAGAAGATAAAATGGCAGAAAAACTAAAACCAGTGCCCTAAGGGATGGAGACTTCTAAATGAAGTTCTATACAATAAATACCAGCTCCCGCTAAGCCGTTGCATAGGGACCCATCCGTGAAGAAATTTGTACTATCTTCTAAGAGGTTAAAAACAAATCGTTGAGCCACACATCTCTGTCAGGGATTTAAACGGTAAAACAGTTACGATTGTGGCCAACACCCAATCCACCGGTGCAAAGAGATAGGCGTACTTATTTACTTTAATTCCTAAATTTAAAAGTTTAGGAAGTATTTCAAGGCTATAAAACACGTCAAAGTTATAGTTCTTAGTTACAGCCCTACTCCACAACAAAAATATACAGCTATAATTAAGGAAATGTATATGATTAATAAATTAAAATAAAACAAACCGAGAAAAAATTGCGAATATAGGAGTGGTCAGAGCAATGATCAATATTATTTAAATATGTGTATCATTTTCTGCAAGCTACGTTAAGTGAATTTCAACACAACATGCAGAATATTTTTTATTTTAATTAACTTTTTTTTTATTATTTATTAATTTCATTTCATGGTTAAGTTTGTGCACGTATAATAAACAGGGTATCTTGCTGCGGTATGTCCATGAGGCTTTTAAGTCATTCAACGTGTCAAGTCATGCTACACACGCAGACGCATAGTTTATAGCTTATTTCTCTT
Organism: Mochlonyx cinctipes; assembly: GCA_001014845.1. NCBI lineage: Eukaryota > Metazoa > Arthropoda > Insecta > Diptera > Chaoboridae > Mochlonyx > Mochlonyx cinctipes. The sequence goes on along the minus strand of JXPH01001950.1, from coordinate 13,545 downwards.
TAATATTTATACAGGCAGCATTCTTATCCGCATTGTTATAGGTTTGTAAATGTTTCAACTATAAATATTGAAAAAAGCAGCTCCAATATTTATAATTATTATGCCTTTTTTAATAAAACTCCGCTCTCTTTCCAAGTTTTACCTTGAAGGTGAAATACATAAAATTAATTCAACTTAAAATCAGTTGTTTTTTCGGAGTTATTTCTATAAAAGTTGTTTTGTGGCTGAACGCTGAATGCAAACTTTGGATAAAGTTTTTTTTATATCACGTCTAGGTTTTTTATCTAATAAATATTGTGTGACTCATAACGATAACTAAATTTTGAAATCCGGGTAAAGGGAATTTTCAAAGATTACAAAAACCTTTTTTGACATAGAAAATACAGCGTGGAAGTCGAAGGAAGAAGATAAATCGTTAAACTGATTTTTTCACAGAGAATAAAAAATATTTCAGAGAAAAACGACTACTTGACTTGATTTTTGAATGACATTAAAACGATAAAAAATATTACGTTCCAAGTGAAAGTTTCGTTTCTTTTTATGTGTATGTGTAATAGTGACCGTTTCTTAGAATTTTATTTGCGAACACAAGAAACAAATTCAGTGTAAACTTTTATACGTTTAGTCAACGCAAACTTTTGCGTCGCAAATAATAACTTTTTTATCGTTTTAAAATTCTTTTCTTTCTTCCATGATATCTATAGATAGAAAAGAAAAGTCAAATTTGTAAATTTTTTTGTTTTACTGCATAAGCTTTTCTTTTCTATCGATTTATATGATAAGAAAGAAAGTTATATAATCCATTTTTTGGTTTCCTACCCGAGAAACAACGGGCCTAGTTTGCGTATTTACAACCGCGTTTCTGCGTCCAGGACCCCACATGGACGCGCGTCCAGTAATGTGCCCAAAACACCCGTCCATGCAAAAGACGCAATGAACGCTGGCGTTCACATGAGATCTCTCTCAAATCCTCAGTCTCAGTTGTCTCGTGCGACTTTCATTTTACTAGACGCAAGTGTCTAGCAGTTTCAAGTCTCTCAAGTTTTTTAAGACCTAGGCGTTTTGACACAAATTGGACACAATAATTTAGACTAGTTGCAAACCGAGCGTCTACAAACAGCCTAGACGCTCGAGTGTACACGCAATCTGGACTCAAAAACCTTGTCCAGCCCCTATACACTAGGCTGGGCCGTTTTTGTATGGAGAAATTTCAAACCCTTTTTTTTTCAAAACGCCTAGTACGGAAAAGCTTTCCATGGATGTCAAATGCAAAAAAAAAGTTCAAAATAACTTTTGGTCCATTTTAGAGCTCAAAAACTGTGAAATTGAGCTCCATAAAGTGCCAAAAAATTTCTCAAACATTTTTTTTCGCATTTTTGTATGTTATAGGGGTCAAGCAAATTAAAAAAATATTCTTGAAAAATTAAAAAAATGGACTTTGTACCAGGACCGAAAAATTTCAAGGACAATCCGCGACTACCAAACGTCAGAGTAAAAATTTGAAAAAAATCAGAGCAGTTGCTGACATCCATGGGAAGATTTTCCGCACTAAGCGTTTTGGATTATCAATTTCGGCCCACCCTAATATACACCATCCAGTTGCACACGCATGTCTCTCACTTTTTCTCTATATATTCCGTGTGATTTTTCATATCTGTCCCGGCACTGGCGTCCCCTATTTTGTAGACGCCTGCGTCGCGTTGCATCGTGGTCTAGTCGCATACGCCAGACTGAAATTTTGTTTATGTTTTCGCAGACTCCTGGGATTGAACTACCACCTCCCGAACAGCAAGCGAAGATGCTATCAATACTCTATCCAGTGCTTGCACATATCTCTCGCATATTCTGTATATATGAGTCTAGTTTATAATAATGACAAACGGAATGTCATAATTATAAACTAGACTAGACTCAGACAAGTCACATGCGTCCCGAAAAAAGTCTCATACTTCTAAAAATTCTCTTTCAAATATTTAGGGTAGACGCGAGCGTCAACAATGAGTCTAAATCTAAAACCACAAAAAAATACATCACATTTATTATAAGACACTTTGACAATTTTGACTTAGTTCGCGAATAGACGCTTGAACTATTAACAAGGGACGTAATCGGACATGATCAATTCTCATGTACGCTGGAGTCTGGACGCAAAATCATAGACGCCATCTAAACTTTCACAAGACTAAATTGACTGAAGAGATTTTATTCTCTCTAGTTTCTCAGTTGTCCCCAGTGACCACAAAGCGACTGGACAGCGACTAGTCAAAAAAACTAGTAGCTGGCGTCAACATATATCCTTGTCC
>JXPH01001912.1:3763-14737 GCA_001014845.1 Mochlonyx cinctipes | reverse complement strand
TTAAAGAAGAATTTTAATTAAAAGTTACATTTCTGTTAGTTGAAAACGGATCTCAAATTTGTAGGTGGTTATTTTAAAAAGCAAATACACTGATAAAAATGCACAATTCTTAAAAATGGAGAACTTACTTCTACAACGGTGATGCTGAACTGCCTCTAAGAGCATAGGCCATCAATAAAAAGTCGCCATCTCGTACATCGGAGTGCAATTTGCTTCAAGTCCCATATATTAATAAACGAAGAGCTGCCACATTGAACAGGATTATGACAGGATTTGTGAACTTCTGCTTAAAGTGTGAAGAGCATAACTTTTCATTTAAAATTTACATCACCTTTTGAGTTCTCAACTTTACTCTCAATTATGTCATCTCAATTTCAAATATTAAAGCTGACTTTTTGCTTTAAATATTAAAAGAATTTAAGAAAATGGGGATAAGGGAAAAAAAACTTCATTTAATTTGATAATTTATCGTGAATCATGTGATTAATACCATTCCATTAAGGATATTTCCATTATAGCTGCATAATAGGGTGGGTGGAAAGGGTCCGGGAGCTACAACACTGAAAGTGGATGAGAAAATAAGAAAGCATAGTGCATACGTACAAAACGAGAGTGTATAAAGTATAAGTAGGTAATAAATATAATAAAATTGCATTGTTTTTAATTTTAAAAACTTTTTTCCTCTTGAGAAAAATTCTAGAAAAACGACGCCATAACTCAAAACTTTTAAAAGAAATTAATCTTCGTTGATAATATGCTGGGAGAGTTATCTTAAATATAAATTTTAATTAAATTGCAATGTGAATTTTCTTTTCCATTTTAAAAATAAAATTATTTTTTATGTATAATTATAGTAAAACAAAACACAGTACAAAGGAATATCCCTAAAAGGGAAATATATCTGCTAGCCTATGCCCTAGAGAGACCTCGACCAGATAATATGTTTTATCGTACCAACAAAATGAAAAAAAACTCAAGGTTAATGTCATTGTTGGGAGTACTACGTTTCCCCGAAGCTCGGTTCACGAATTTCGTTTCTCCGAACATGTTTCTTAAAACTCCTTTGGTTAAAGCTCGTTTCGGGCCATGGGGCCAGGGGCCCCCATTTAAACTCTTGAGCTCTAATGATCGAAATGAGCTCAAATTTGGAACATAATGTTGTGGTAAGTGTCCAAATACAGTTCCTATAAAAGTTTGACCCCGGGACCAGGAACTTCCAGAATTCTCGAGTTCTAGTGATCGAAATAAGCTCAAATCCGGAATATAAGCTTTTGGTAAGTATCTACGAACAGTTTCTGAAAAAGTTTGACTCTGGGTCATCGGGACCTGGGGGCTCCTAAGTACCAGGAATATAGAGAATTCTTGAGTTCCCGTGATCGTAATGAGCTGAAATTTGGAATATAAGCTTTTAATAAGTATTCAAGAACAGTTCCAAAAAAAGTTTTATCCTGGGACATCCGGATTTGAAGGCTTATAGGTAGCGCCCACTTCCAGAATTCTCGAGTTCTAGTGGTCGGAATGAGCTGAAATTTGGAATTTAAGCTTTTGGTAAGTATCCAAGAACAGTTCCTATGCTAAATTTTGGATAATATAATTGATTCCTTGTGCTTTCAATTACAAGACTTTCTTGAATAACTCTGTAAATACTTTTCCGATCCTCTTCAAAATTTGCACATATCATCTTTGTCGAAGTCTGAATCCAGTTCCTAGCACAACATACAATAAATATGATGAAAAGCTACATAATCCATTTTGTGGTTTTCTACGTTTTTTAAATCTTTTCTAAAGATGGGAAAATTATAGGAAAACTATTCGGGGAAATGAAACTCGGGCAAACGTGCGATTCTGAGAAACAAACTTTACCATTAGGGTAAATAAGCTTCGAGGAAACTAGCTTAGGAGAAACGAGCTTCGGGGAAACGAGCCTCGGGCAAACTACCCTCGGGCAAACGAGCTTCGATCAAACATCACTCAAAGAAACGAGCTTCGAGGAACCAACGTTCGAGCCAACGTAGTACTCCCTTCCATAGCCAAGCCATGGTTCAGATTTGAACCCTGATGTAGTCGATAGGACGGAGCTCTACCGAACAGATCACATCGGTTTTTGTTGAAATAGTCATTGGCTGCTTTTTATTTTAACTTGTCCTTAAAAAAGTTAAAGTATAGTAATTAGTTAAAAAATCGAAATTGCCCAAATCACTTTAAATATACGTTTTGGACCTCTAAACATCATTTGCGATCAAAACTTGGATGTCCGTGTGTCGGTTTTGTAGATTGTGAATTGATGTAATCATTCAAAATGGGTGAAATTTTGGTCATGTACAATATTTATTGTCCCAAATGAGCTCAATCCTGCTCCTTAGGAGTGCACAGATGTCGCTGGAACATCGGTCAAACTTTTTCAGGAACTGTTCTTGGATACTTAGCAAAAGCTTACATTTCACATTCTTCCTCATTCCGTTTCCTAGAAGTCAAGAATTCTGGAAGTTCCTGTTACATAGGAGCCCTCAAATCTGGGTCTCTCGGTGTCACACTTGTTTATGAACTGTTCTTGGATACTTACCACAATCTGATGTTCCCAATTTGAGCTCATTCCGATCATCAGAGATTTCTGGAAAAGTATGATGATTTTGTATGGGGGCCCGAATATCCCATGGTCCGATTTGGCCCATTAAAGAACTCGTCATTTGGTTGAGTATACAAGATTTTATTGCTTTCTCTCATCGCTCATAATTCTCAATCGAATCATTTGAAATTTTATGTGGGGTCTTTTCTCAACAAAAGTAAATACGAGTTCGTTAATGTGCCAAATTAGGCCACGGAGTCTGAGGGTTTCCATGCAAACTCACTAAAATTTTCCAGAAATCTTAATTTCTGACGATCGGAACGAGCTTAAATTTGGAACATTTCACAAACAAGTTTGACCCTGAGACATAGGGATCTGAGGGCTTCTAGATACCTGGAACTTCTGTCAAGTGCCCAAAAATAGTTCTTATGTTAAATTAGGGATAATGTAATTCGTCCCTGTTACTTACAATTAACAGACCTCCAAGGATAAATCTGTAATAACTTTTCAGATCTTCTTCAAAATTTGCACTTATGATTTTTGTCCAAGTCTTTTTCGAGTTCCTATCATAAAATATGCAATAATTAAATAATTTACTTTGTGGTCTCCTTCATATTTTTGAAATTTTCTGAAACACAAACACTTTAATAATATAATCATTGAAAATCATTCAGGAGTCTAATTTGTATGTTTTTTGTACGAAAACAACAATATGGGGTGTTGTTATAAAGTTTTCAGGTAAAAATCTCGAAAAACAAATTTTTCGTGGAAAATGGTGGAAATCTAAATTAAATTTGAAGCAGATTTCATAAATTCATAATTGTTTCCACCAGAGAACAAAGCGAAATAATTGGAATGAAATATTATTCTTGTAGCAAATCAAATCAGAGAAGAATTTGAACAGATAGCGGTGAGGTGGAGGGAAAAAGGCGACGCAACACAATTGCCACTTCTCACCGAGCTAAGTCAAACCAGTCTAGAAATTAGTAACGAGAAGCGTCGAAGTAGTATGTAAACAAAATCATGTTCAAACGGAAAATATAAGTGTAATGGGAGTAATGAAGAAAATGGCTTTCTAAAATTTCTAATAAGATTTCCCAAGAGCAATTTTCGTATTTATGAATCCAATAAACATTATTTCACTTTTATGATCTCATAAATTTTGTTAATTTTATTCCGGGATAATTTGCGCGCCTTGTTTTCTTGTGTACTTTTTTATTTTTTTCCCACTTCCTTAAAGTTATGTACTTTAAATTTTTCATTGTATGGTGTGGACTTAAAGACCCATTAAAAGGAAGGAAATGAAAAACAGTTTTGTAATTTATTTTATTGAGTTTAGGTGTTAAATTTCAACCAACCTAAAGAAGGGGACGGAAATGAGTTTTATGGGACTTAGGGATGCACACTCACATACAATTACAACATGTTAAAAATAAGTTATTTGTAAGAGGAAATTGAATTTTTTCTCTTCCTGTTTTAGAGATTTATTTTAACGACATGGCAAATTACCAAAGCTGTATTACTTTTCCGATAATTAATCTTCAGTTTTGCTTTATAAATTGTCTTTAACTTTGAAAAATTCATCAATTTAAATTCAAATCTCAAAAACTTGGTCAATCTCATTAAGTGAAGCATGAAAATAAATAGCAAGCATTCAATTCGATTAAACTTAAATGTCACCTTCAATCTCCAATCTTNGTCAATCTCATTAAGTGAAGCATCAAAATAAATAGCAAGCATTCGATTCGATTAAACTTAAATGTCACTTTCAATCTTCAATCTAATGCATCCTCTGCAGATAAATCTTCGACAAATTGTAAATACTATGTTATTTATAGCACGATAAATCACTTCTGGTATATGGCTCTGCACATGCAACTCTACCATCGAGTTCTTGTTTATCGTGTGTCTGTAGCTGTAGGTACATAATTTTTCTATTTTTTTTATTTTATAGGGTAAGCTTTGAAAAAGCTGCAGCAGAAAGAAAGACTGGATTAACATTAAATAAATAAGAGAGCAATTTTAAATTGTTTGCTGCTGCCTTTTTTATACTTTTTATCCTCTTTCTTGCTCCTCGCTCTTTTAGGTTATTCATGAATAAATTATAGGGTTGAAGAAAGTAGGAGAGGATCTGAAACAGAATTTACATCGGCATGTTTATTAGGGCGTATCAACATTTCAAAGTTATATTTTCCAAGGTGACGTCCACAAAAAATTGCCAATACTTTTTTTTCCGATTTTTAGGTTGATCCTAAAACTGTTGATAAAGTGTCTCTAAAGTTGGGAGTATTTTTTTAATTTGTTCAGGGCCCCACAAAAGCGCGAGGATTTTTGTAAAACTACCAACTCCCTAGAACTCGAACAACATTAGTTGTTGGACATAGCTCGGCCTCAGATTAAAAATTTTCTGGTCTCGGCACAGGGAATTTTTTTCAGTTGTTAACAATTATTATTGACAATTTTAAACCGATGGCGTGGGGCTCAAACGTCATTTTCAAAATCCTAAAAAATCGAGGGTATTATTGAGACCAAAAAACAAGTTTTTGCTGGGTTTTAAGCTTCCCAATCGATGTTTGCAATTCCGCCATACAAAATCAATCCACCGTAGTACTTATGAGCTACTTTTTTGGGTTCCTATCTGTGGGGTGGGGATGGCATGAAGAGCCCAAAAAATACGATTTGTCAAACTCTTCAAAATACGCTACTGATAACCTTCTCGTTTGAGCTAAATTTTTTCCCCGAGCCAAGTTTTCATGTTGGGGAACAGAAAGAAGTCACTGGAAGACAAGTCGGGCGAGTATGGTGGGTGCGGCAGCAATTCGTAGTGCAGTTGATCTAATTTGGCCGCAACAATTCTGGATGAATGTGTTGGTGCGTTATCGTGGTAAAACAGTATTTTCTTCTTAGCTAAATGAGGCCGTGTCTCCTTCGATTTTGTATCGAATAGGTTAAATAATTCACTATAGTACTGCCCCATGATCGTTCTTCCTTTTTGCAGAAAGTCCATGAGGATTATTTCTTTGGAATCCCAAAAAATCGTGGCCAGGACCTTTGCAGCCGATGGGACCGTCTTTGCCTTCTTCGGAGTAGATTCACCCCGAAAAGTCCATTGTTTTCTCTGTCGCTTGGTCTTTGGCGTATAAAAAGGATCCAAGTTTCCTCAACGGTGACAACTTGACGCAAAAAATTCTGCGAGTTTCGCTTAAAGCTGTTCACTGATTTGACATTGACAGCAGTATCCGTTTGTTGTCCACCGTAAGCAATTGGGCCGACACCTTTCTCATGCTTAACTTATCAAGGAAAATATTAATTGCTGTTTATTACGATAAGCCTACGGCCTCTGCTGCTTCGCGCACTTTTGTTCGGTGATCAGCGAGAATCATGTCGTGGATTTTTTAAATAGTTGAACCAATATCTTACGATTGTCATAGATGGTGAAGGGTCCCCATAGACAGAATCCAACTTCAATTTGATTTCTTCGCATGTTTTTCCATCCAAAAATAAAAAGTGAATTACGGATCGATATCGTTCTTTTTCCATTTTATCGAGAAACATGAAACACGTGTGATACAACTAGCTGCCAAATAAAAACTAATCTATGAATCTGTCTAAAATTTGGTATGGTGTCATGTGACATATGATAGTACACGACGGTCATGCCAACTTCCTTCAGCAACGGGACTTATCTTCAAACACGGGTACCTATTGATCGACCTTCGTAAATCGTTATTTTCTGCAGAACGTTTTAGTGTAGGACCATCATATAAGCTGATTTAGATGAACAATTTAAAAGGTCATAGTAGATTTAGAATGGTTTTACCTGAATGGAACGGTCCACGAGTTATAATTTTTTTCAAAACTTCGTTTGCGTTTATTTCAGTTCATCTTTGTTTACTTATGACAAGCAAGCAACAAAGTCCCGATTAGTTGAAGAGCCTGCAGCAATAAATGGGATTGGTGATCTACCGGCTAAAATTCTCAGTTAAAGTTGTTTAGGGCATAAGAGGGCGTTTTTGATCGGGCTGAAACGTTCTTGTCCCACCTCTTACTATAGAGGAAAACCGTGTTGCAAATGAATTTTTTCACCATATAGTAGAGCATGGTCCAAAAACCTATACCTTATACGCGAAAAACATGGCAAAGCACTAGATTTTGAGTTACTTTCTTACAAAATATTGACTACCCATTGGACCATACATGTTCTTTTATGTTAATATTGGTTTTGGGGTTTGGATAGTGTACTACAACTTTTCGATGAAATAAAACGTTGATCTCTTCCCCAATATTGTTATCTTTGATGGTCTTCAGATGAAAAACGTAGGAAACCACAAAGTGGATTATGTAGCTTTTCATCATATTTATTGTATATTTTGTGATAGGAATTGGATTGAGGCTTCGCAAAGATGATATGTGCAAATTTTTAAGCGGATCGGAAGAGTGTTTACAGAGTTATCCAAGAAAGTCTCCCAATCTCGGAATGGATAATAGTGTCCCGAATTTTGCATAGGAGCTATTTTTCTCTACTTACCGTTACCAAAAGCTTATATTCCAAATTTGAGCTCATTCCGATCTCTAGAACTCCAGAAATTTGGAAATTTCTTGTAGATAGGAGCCCACAGATTCCGATGTCCTAGGGGCAAACTTCTTTAGGAACTGATCTTGGTTACTTGCCATAAGCTCATATTCCAAATTTTAACTCATTACGACCTGTTCCGTCCCTTGAGAGATGTTATTTCAGTTTCTGGTCTAAGGTGATTTAAATTTTCACTTCTTATAATAATATAATTAATTCATTAAGAAGTGTTTTTGAAGTAGCTTTGGAAAATGTCTAGTAATTTCACAAGGCCTGCTACAAAATTTGAAAAAATATCCAGTGTAATGCCTGGAACTCACATGGCCATTGGAAGACAATTTGACCGATAGAGCGTGACATGTTCTACAAAGTCCGTTCAAAACTTTCAAAAAATGTTTTAGTTCTGTTAATAATAGTTTGAAGATTAGAATAGTTCACCTCACTCTACCCTCGTCATGTAAGAGTGGGGTATAATCAACATTCCGTTAATTATTATTAGAATTGTTTGTCTTCATAATTACCTTTTCGTTTAATTTCAGTGTGTTCATTACGTATTTTGAGCTGTAATTCATCATAATTAATTTAATTTTCTGAGACCTAAATATACGCTCAGAGCGATTGATATGTAGATATGGAGATTGTGGGTGGAGTTGGAGGATTAAGGAAAAAAAATCCAATATAGTAATTGTTAGAATTTTATTTTTATCTTTACAACCATGACGCCTGGTTGTTTGTGAGTTTCGTGATCAATCTTAAAAACTTTAGCGGGTAATCCTTAAACACTTAATGTAACAATTTTCTTCTAACTAATTTTGTTGTTTTCACTTCAATTCAAACAAGATAAGCTTTGAGGTTTTCATAACGTATTGTACCGTGAATACCACAAATATGTAAGTAGAAGAGCGAGAGAAACCAAATATTTGATGATTATTATGATCATGAACAATGTAGCTAATCAAAAAATTGCGGTTTTTGGTTCAATTCTAGATTTAGCTGTTTGAATCCAAAATTTCTCGTAAATTGTACGATTTTGTTCATTTTTGGGGTTCAGCATTTTATAGTCCATAAACTTTGCCTTCGCGTTGAAATTTCGCAAGAAATTAAATATATTTTGTTGAAAACGTAAGCACAAGAAAATATTGAACTCAAAATTATGTACAAAATCAAGTTTCTAGAAAGTAAATTTAATGTTTGATGGAGCAAAGAGAAATTCCTGATAAACTAACACAAAACTATTTGCAAATAAAATATGGAAAATATTTTCTACTTCAAATTTTTGTGGGGAAACTTCAAGTCGTGCAGATATAAATAAAGGATTTATTTTCTTATTTGAACTTCTTTCCATATTTTTAACCCTATTTTTTGTCTTGAAACCGCAACTGGCGTGGCCTAACCCTTTTTGATTTTTCTGCGTTTTGTCCATTACTCAATTCATTTTTATAGTACTACAGACAGATTAATTTCAGAGTAAATTGTTTAGGTTTCAAAATATACAAAACAAAATTTCTATAATAAAGCTACCATAACGAAACGATAAGTTTTCCATTTCCATAATGAGTTTCTCGGTCATCCAATTTCCATCCCGACATTTAATATGTGCAAGCATGAAACTATCACCGAAATATGGTATGGAAAATAGATAAACTTTCTCCCAAACTTATAATTTGGAATAAATTAGAGAAAATTTTCTAATTGTTCGTTGCCTGGAAAATAGTAGGAAACCAATAGCATTCAAGTTAAGGCAGGATTACGTGTCATAAATTTGCTTAAAAGAACATGTTGAAATGTAGAAAAACTTTATTCTGTGGAACATCATTTTAAAAAATTTAGTTCAAAAGTCAAATCGGAGCCATGGTGCGTCATCATCAACATCAACACAATGTTGAAGAGAAATATGAAAAATAAATAACCACGAAAATCAATTGGGAAATTAACTAGAATTTAGATTAAATGCAATTTCTTTGAACCATTTTTTTTTTACCTAATCATTTCGTGTATAGTACGGATGAAAACTCTCAGCACGTGAACTTTATTAAAATTTTAGTTGCATGAAAAAGGAGTAAATTGTGAAGAAAGTTTAAAAAACTCCACAGAGTAACGCTCGTAAATGCAAATAAGCTATAACCCTGATCAAAGTGTTAGAATGATATGCAGCATGTATCATGTCATGACCTCGCTTAACATAAGCAAAAATACCTTGAAAACCAAATTTATATTTACCCTGGAAATGCAAAAAAAGATAAATGGAAATGTAAATCATCCCCATATTTATCGCAATACACAAAAAAAGGTTATTTAGTGGAGGAATATTGAATAAAAAAGTTTCATAAAACACATGTTGGTGAGGCTGTGGTTATAACCTTATTTAAAAACGTAGGAAACCACAAAATGGATTATATACCTTGTGATAGAAACTGGATTTAGACTTCGACAAAGATGATATGTGCAAATTTTGAAGAGCATCGGAAAAGTATTTACAGAGTTATTCAAGAAAGTCTTGTAATTGGAAGCACAAGGAATCATTTATATTATCCCAAATTTAACATAGGAACTGTTCTTGGATACTTACCAAAAGCTTAAAATCCATATTTGAGCTCATTCTGATCACAAGAACTCGAGAATTCTGGTAGTGGTCAGTAGCTAAGACCCTTCAAATCCCGGTGTATCAGGGTCAATTTTTTTTAGGAACTGTTATTTAGATACTTAACCAGAAGCTTATATTCCACATTTAGCTCATTCTGATCACAAGTATTCTGGAAGCTCCTGGTACCTAGGAGCCCCAGATTATTGTGCTGACCGACACGCAGACAAACAACAGACAGCCACACCCACATACATTTATTTTGTTTTTTTCACGTTTCAGACCATTTGGAATTTTACTGAATACATAAGCTTTTCTTTTCTATCGACAGATATGATGAAAGAATTGAGACCACAAAGTGGATTATATATTAGGGTGCATCGATTTGGAAAAAAAACCCCGCGAAAACTTGTACTCTGGTTCCAAAACTACCTCTGATTTTTTTCTGATTTTTAAAATCACGATTGTGTCCCGCGATACCAGTTCAAAGTGAATTTTGGTCCCCCTGATTTTTAAAATGGCGTTTGAAAACTGTTCAAAACTGACCATTTTTAAGGAATTTGGTGAAAACTTATAATGCTTCGATTTTTGAGCTTTAGAAGTGACCCAAATTTTGTTCAAACTTTTTATTTCACATTTTTCTATAGAATTGACATCTAGCAAAATTATAAAAATATAATTGAAAAAAAAAGTTGAGGATAGCTTAGCCGTGTCAAAGTTTTCCGGTCCCGGTACGAGGACAAAAACTTGTTGTTTATATTTTCTATTTTTCTATTATATTTTTTTAATCTCGCCAGAGCTCTTGAGTTCTAATGATCAGAATGAGCTCAAATTTGAAATACAATCTTATGAAAAGTATCCATGAACAGTTCCTAAAAATTTGACCCTAAAATATCGGGATCTGAGGACACCTGTGTACTAGAAACTTCCAGAATTCTTCTGTAGTGATCGCGATGAGTTCAAATTCGGAGTATAAACTTTTGGTAAGTATCCAAAAACAGTTCCTAAAATAGTTTTACCCTGGGACACAAAGAAACAATTTCGTTACCATAACTAACCAGTATAATTCAATGTCTATCACTGCTCAGATTTGCAAAATTTCTTGGAAAAAGGGAAACTAAGTATCGTTTTAAAATAATTTTTGTTCGATGCTTAAAATGATCGACCAGGTGGTTGAGTGGTTAGCACGCTAGCCCCACATCTACTAGGTTCTGGGTTTGATTCCTGGTGGAAACTGCTGTGTTCTGTTTAATT